>JAPKLY010000173.1:244714-368223 GCA_026898435.1 Prunella vulgaris
GCACTACAGAGGCGACCTCTTGATTCTTCGAATTACCTCGAGTGGCTTGCCCATCAACAATCTCGAGGCTCGCCCATCAACAATTACCCCCCAACTCGCCTTCATCATGGTTCGTGGCATGTGTCGGCGAGCTGGTATAGGACTCTCGGGCGAGCTTTCCCGTGGGTGGAATTCGAGACGTCACACGCGTTTCCCTCAGCATCGTTTCCCGCGCCCGTAATAATAACTTTTCAAATTCTTTGCAAAGAGGTCCCTGATCTTTCGGGAACTTCGAGCTTGTGCCCAGCGTCTATAAATAGGCAAAAACGAAGGATTTCCTCATTTTGCTTCCTTCATTTCTCAGAGCGCATTTCTGGTCAATCCTCTGCTCTAGACGCGTCTGCCAAGGTAGAGATCCAGATTTTTCCTCTCTCTTTCCTTGCTCTTTATTTTCGAACGTCTAAATTATGTCTGAGAACTCTTCGAGCCGTTCCCCCCCGCGTCGTGATCTGGGTAAAGGACAAATGACCGATGACCTTCCGAACCCTCGAGAGGCACCTGTGATCCTCTCTTCGAGCCCCGGGGCGAGCTCTGGGACTTCCCCTGACAGTGGCGAGCTCCTGGGGTCAGTACGTTCTGACTCTGGCGAGCAGGCTACCAGTTCCAGCGGGTACTCCCCCCTTCGCGAGCTCTGGGACTACTCTGAGCGAGTTTCTGGGGGGGCTGCGGCCCCGGTCGAGGAAGAGGTCGCTGAGACCGATGCCCGGGAGGAGGTCGTCGGGGTGGTGGCTGATGATATCGTTGCCGAGCTGGCCCGTGAAGTCGACGAAGAGATCGACGGGGATACAAGGACGGAGGTCACTTACGAATACCTCCGCTTTATCGACTTTCCCTTCCCCAAGCTCCCCGAACATCAAATCTCCACCGAGGTCGTGCACGAGTTCGACTGGAGCGAGTATGTGAGGACCCATGGGGCGAGCTTTCCCCTACCTCGGCGAGCTCCGATTCGAAAAGCCGCTGGCAGGTCTGACTTGAAGGCCAACGGGGTGGAGAGTATCATGAGTGAGTTCGCCCTTCCGGATATTTGGAGGCGGTTCTGCATCCCGCTGGACGTTTTTATGTATCCTGCCGAGGATAAAGAGCGGGCTGACCTCCCCCCTGCCGGGCTCACAGCCATGAATTATCACACCCTGAAGGCTGGGCTCACCCTTCCCCTCCACCCTATAATTGGGCAGTTTTTGGCGGACACGGGCCTCGCCATTACCCAACTCACTCCGAACGCATGGAGCAATTTGTTGGCTGCCCTGACTGTCTTTGGGCTCGAGGGTTATGAAAACCGGCTAAGCACGGCAGAGATTAGCGAGCTATTCAACGTGATCAGACAAGTGAGGGAGGGGAAGGGCTATTATTCTTTCCAAGCTCGACCGGGGGGCAAATTTTTAGGCGACCTCCCCAATAAAATCTGAGATTGGAAGGAGCAGTTCTTCTTCATCGGGGGGGATTGGCGAGCTTCTGATGGTCGCGGAGGGCGCATTCCTACCCCCGAGTCCTACGGGGAGGCGAGTTGTAGGTGGCGTACCTTAGTGTGTGTGCGTCGGATTAGATTACTGATCTAATCTATCTTTTTGCAGGTTTGAAGCGTCATAAGTCGAGCCGTGGGAAACTGGAAATTTCGACTGGATTTGAGTTCGTGTGGACGGTGTGTTGTCTGCGAGAGAAGAAAGATCGCGAGATCGTACACCTGTGCCAGCACCACTGCCGCAGGCTCGCCGGTCTCATTACTTCGCCACATCACCTCGCCGCTCAAGGTTTTGAATTTTTCCCAAGTTTCCTCAGATCGCTATCTCATGTGTTCGAGGTCGCCGAGCTTACTTGATTAATTGATGCAGGTGTAGGTACAGTTGCCGAGCTCCCGCCTATCGAAGTTCCCGAAGCCTACCATTTTCTAGCTCGGCAGCTGAGGATGGGCAAACCTCGTCCAGGGAGGGAAGGTATCCCTTCGGGGGCGGTCCTGGACGCCACCAAAAAGTTTGAGCTCGCCAAGGCCTCTGATAAGGCCGGGGGCTCGGGCTCGCAAAAGACCTCGGCGCCTCCCCATCCAAAAGAGAAGGTCGCCGCCACCAAGAAGGGGGCGGGCCGAGGCTCGGACCCTGAACGGGGTACCCAACCCCCCCATCCGACGAGGCGAGCTCTCCACCGAGGGGATGGCTCGCGGGTGAGCGAGGAAGAGACACGCCCTGCCAAACGGGTTAGGGCTGAGGGTGGCTCTGGATCAACCCCCGCGGGGTCAGGGCGAGCTCTAGCTGTCCAAACTTCTCAGGCGCCCCCAACTCCTCAGAGTGCGCCCTCGCCGACTCCCTATGGGGTCCCTATTCGGGATGACACCCTGCTCGGGCTCAACCCCGATAGGTTCGGGTAAGTGGGCGACCTCTTTTGAAGTTGGGAGCCTTAGCGGTTTCTATAATTCTTGCTAACTAGTTTTAAGTGTGTGCAGGTATACCCCTGCCGAGTTCCGGTAACGACCCAGCTCTCTCCATACCGCCGAGCGCTCCAAAGCCTTGAGCTCGTCGAGAGACCTTCCCGAGGGGGCGGCTCGCCGAGTTTTTACAGAGGCTCCCAAGTACCTCTCCGCTTCAGAGCTCGGCATGATCGAGAAGCAGAAGCCCGCCGACAAGGCGAAGTTGGCGATACATTATGCCAGTGCGGCGATGGCGGCGGCCCAGCTCATTGCCGATGACATTACTGCTGCCGACAGAGCTCGCAGCGACACGAAAAGGGCGCTGACAAAGGTGGGCGATGAGCGGAAGAAAGCCCTCGAGGAGCTCGCCAGGATGGAGGCCAAAGCGAAGGCTTCATTAGAGGCGGAGCGGCTCGCCATAAGGAGGACTGAAAAACTCCAAGCCGACCTCCACAAAGAAAGGGCCGAGCTCGAAGAAGCTCATCCAGCACTTACTGATCGGGACAAAGAGCTCGACCTGACCCGGGTTGAGGTGGGGGTCCTCCGGGATCAGAGCCGGGAGAATTCCGAGGAGTGCCGGAGGCTGAGAGAAGAGGTCGCCGCTAAAGCTTTGGAGGTTGCCGAGCTCAAGAGCCAATCTGAAACTGCAATCAAGCCTGAGGCACTTGAGCTCACCGAGATGGTCGCTACTGACAAGGGCTTCGTGCTCTGCTTTGCTGAGGTTATCCGCTCCTTCCAATGGGTGCGGATTAATAACGACAGCGAGTGGGAAGCCCTCGTCGGCGAGTTTGAGGATTTCCTGGAAAAGTCCTCGATTCCCCCTGGCACGGAACTAAATATTGGAGACCTCGCGGGCTATGGGATCAATCTCGATGCTGCTCGTCTGAAATTCAACATTATCCAGACGAAGCAGGTCTTGACTGCCGACCTCGCCCAAGAGACTGAAGGTGCCGAGGGGGAAACTGGAGGTGAGGTCCCGCCGACCATGGAGCAGATGCAGGAGGTCTGCGGGGATGCGATGGTAAACATCAGCGAGCTCGACACAAGCGGATTCTCCAGGAATATTACTCCTGATGCCGAGCTTGTCATGCCAATTCGCCAGGTCGCCCCTACTCCAGAGGTCGCCGACCCCAAACCATAGGCCTTTACTATTGCTTTCTCAGATTAGCTTTTATTTTTCAAGTTTCGATAGGTTGCCGGGTTGTGGAGCTCGCCCAGAAGGAGCTCCATTTTTGTAGCCTTTTACTTCAGCTTATAGCTCGCCGGGCACATGCAGCTCGCCCAGAAGGAGCTTTATGTAGTTCAAAGATGGCCAGCTGGTCGGCCTTTGTGGCCAGCACTGCTACTCATACTTAGGATTTTTTCAAGTATATTTTGGACTTGAAAATTTCTTAAGTATCTTTTGAATATAAGTCGAGCATTTTTTGTCCAACTCTTTTTATTTATGTTTTTGCGCATTTACGTTATAATTTCTTAGAATAGCTCGTTCTTGTTTATTTTCCTGGTACATAATTGTTCGTCTTATTCTACTTTGAGAAGCGAATCGTTCGTTTTACGTCACTTACGACTACGAATTGTACCTCTGCTTTTAGAGTGCGTATTCTTCGTCTTATGCCACTTAGGGCCGCAAATCGTTCGTCTTAGGCCACTTAGGGCAGCGAACTGCACTTCGATTGATTCATGTTGGGCCATTGTGTCTCATGAACCTTGCCTTAGACGTTTTAGTCTTTTTCGCGAATTTTTCTAACTTGTGGCAGTAAGTGCTTAGCAACCCTTTAAGAAGAGTACCTTCGCGACCTTGGGCACTTTGGCCTTTGCCTTCGAGCTATTCAATTACAACGCTTGGGACCTTGGTCCTTGCGCACAGCGGGTTTTTTTTTTTTTTTCGAGCTATACATGGGCGAGCTGGGCTTTGTGTAGTGGGCGACCTGGCGCAGCTCGTCTGGTTGAAGAGCTGCACAGGTCTAAACACTTGGGAATTTTTTTGAATTTTCCTGACTTTTTATAGCTACGTAATTTACATCGGTTGCCATCTACATTTTTTATGTCAACCTCTGACTAGTCTATTACAGAATTCTAGTCTATTGGTAGAACTTTCTTAGATGTGCCGAGCTCCAGGTGTATGACGAAGCTTTGCCTTCTGCGTCTTCTAGATCATAGGTACCGTTCGGCCAGGCTGCAGTGACCCGGAACGGTCCTTCCCAATTTGAACCGAATACACCTGGTGGGGCCATCAATCTCTTTTTCAACACCAGGTCGCCGACCTTGAACTTTCGGTCTCGAACCTGAGAGTTGTAATATTTTTCCGCTCTACGCTTGTAGGTGGCGTTTTTCATTTCTGATGAAGCTCTGGTTTCTTCTATCAGATCTTTTTCTATTGCCAAGGCTTCATCATTCTTTTCTTCATCATACCCCACCACCTTCCAAGTCTTGTTCTGGATCTCTACCGGGACCACGACTTCAGTCCCGAAGGCTAGGGCAAACGGGGTCTCCCCGGTACTGGCCCTATAGGAAGTTCTGTAAGACCATAGGACCTCTGGGAGTTCGTCTGCCCAGCTTCCTTTCTTTTCCTCGAGGCGGAGCTTTAATATGTGTTTCAAGATCTTGTTTACCGCCTCGACTTGGCCGTTCGACTGGGGGTGATATGGAGTTGAGTAGTGCTTCTTGATGTTCCATGAACTGCAGAAGTCCCTCAACTTCTGTCCGTCGAACTACCTTCCATTATCAGTGACGACCGACTGCGGGAGTCCAAACCTGCAGATCAGGTTTTTCCAAATGAAGCCGATCATCCTTTCCTGGGTTATGGTTGTGAGAGCTTCGGCCTCAGCCCACTTAGTGTAGTAGTCCACTGCTACAACAGCGAACTTTACACCGCCTCTACCAGGTGGAAATGGGCCGATCAAGTCGATACCCCATTTCGCAAAAGGCCATGGGCTGAAAACCGACTTAAGCTGGTTGGCTGGGGAGTGGATGTTAGGTGCGAAAAGTTGGCACTTTCGGCACCTTCGAGCGAAGCTGATGGCATATTTGCGAAGAGTGGGCCAGTAGTAGCCCTGTCTGATCGTTTTATATGCCAATGCTTGCCCCCCAGCGTGACTCCCACAAATCCCTTCGTGAATTTCTTCTAACACTTCGGACCCCTGCTTCTTAGTTAGGCATTTGAGTAGGGGTAGAGAGAATCCACGTTTATAGAGTTGGCCATCCAGCAGTGTATATCTGGCAGCTTGCTTTACTAACCGGTTAGCTTCCCAGGTGTCTACGGGGGTTGTTCCGTCTGTTAAGTATTTTCGGATTGGGGTGCACCAATCTTCACTATCCTCCTGCCCCCCACTCGAGGTTTGATTTACTTTGTAGTCGAACGTCGAGGGGTTTTTCAGTGTGGTGATTACAACCTTCGTGAACTCGGCTTCGCCGTTGCTGGTAGCTAGCCGGGTTAGGGCGTCTGCTTGTGTATTTTCCAGCCGCGGTATCTGGTTGATGTAAACTTGTGTAAACATTGAGATCAGATGCGCGGCTATCTTCTGGTAGGTCATCATCTGCTGTTCTTTTGCCTCAAATTCCCCCCAGACTTGGGATATTATTAGCTGGGAATCTCCAAAAACTTGAAGATTGGTTGCCCCCACAGCTAATGATAGCCTAAGTCCTGCTATTAATGCTTCATATTCCGCCTCGTTGTTGGTTGCTCGAAAGCCGAACCGAATTGCGGAGGTGAAGACTTGTCTGTCGGGGCTGATCAGGACCACGCCGGCGCCTGCTGCTATGCTAGTTGACGATCCATCCACGTAGAGATGCCACGGAGCTATACGCCCCCTCGTCGGATCTTGCGGGAAAGTTAGCTCGACGATGAAGTCGGCGAGTGCTTGTCCCTTGATCGCAGTTCGGGGTGCGTAGGTTATACCGTATTGGCTGATCTCTAGTGACCATTTCAGCAGGCGTCCGGCGGTGTCTGGGCGCTGTAGTATCTGACGTAGTGGGAGCGTCGTCAGTACCTCTACAGGGTGGTCAAAGAAGTAGGGCCTTAATTTTCTAACACTCATTACCAGTGCATAGGCCAGCTTCTCTGTTGGGGTGTACCTCAACTCAGCCTCGTGTAGGACTTGGCTAACATAGTACACTGGAAGGTGTGTTTTGGCCTCCTCTCGGACCAGGACGGAGCTAATGGCTACCTCCGACGCAGCTAGGTACAGATACAGCTTCTCTCCAGGTATTGGCTTCGACAGAATCTGTGTGTCCGCCAGGTATGTTTTGATATCTTCGAAGGCTCGTTGGCATTCATTTGTCCAGACGAAGTGGTTTTTGAGGTGGAGCTTGTTGGCCTCGGCCGCCTCTTTGTATCTCCGTGTGTTTGCTTTAATTACCTCGAAAAATGGACGATTTCTGTCGCCTGACCTGGAGATGAATCTGTTAAGGGCAGCCTTTGAATTTTTTGGATAGAGTCGGGTATCCCCATCTCAATTAAGCATTGGACCTGTGTCGGGTTGACCTCGATTCCCCGCTGGCTAACTAGGTGCCCCAGGAACTTCCCAGAGTGTACGCCGAAGCTGGCCTTTTTGGGGTTCAACTTCATGTTGTAGTGGCGCAGTATGTCGAAGGTCTGTTTCAGGTGGTCCAAGTGGTCCTCCTTTCTCAAACTCTTGACAACTATGTCGTCCACGTATACCTCCATGGATTCGCCGATGTGTTGGTCAAACATCTTGTTCACCAATCTTTGGTAGGTAGCTCCGGCGTTGATGAGTCCGAACGGCATTCTTTCCCAGCAGTACATGTTCTTGTTGGTGTAGAACGCCGTGTGTTCCTGGTCTTCCGGGTGCAGAGCTATCTGATGATAGCCTGCAAAAGCATCCATGAATGTCATCATTTCATGGCCTGCAGTGCTGTCCACCAGCTGGTCAATGTGAGGTAGTGGGAAGTTGTCCTTCGGGCATGCTTTGTTCAGGTCCGTGAAGTCAATGCAGAGTCGCCACGTCCCGTTGTGCTTCTTCACCAGGACGGGGTTCGCGACCCACTGCGGACACAAAGCCTCCTTGATGAGCTTGTTGTCTAACAACTTCTCCACCTCAACTGTTAGAGCTGCGTACTTGTCTGGTCCATATTTTCTTCGCTTTTGGCGTACGGGTCTCTTCATCGGATCTATGTTAAGCCTGTGGCAAGCATGTTCCAATGGGATCCCCGTCATTTCTTCATGGGACCAGGCAAATATGTCCAGGTTGGACATCAAGAACAGCTCCATCCTCGACCGGTACGGTTCAGGTAACTCAGAACCGATGAAAAGTTCTAAGCCCCTTTCCGGGTCCACCGGGAGTGCCGTCAACTCCTCCATGGGGGTTGCTTTTCTCTTCTGACATTTCCACCTCGGGTCGTTGATGAGCTCGTCCCACTCCCCATGTGACATCTGCGCAGGCTCGTGGCCTATGCGCGGTTCGAGGTCTTCGGGTTGGCTTTCAGCTTGGGCGAGCTCATCGGCTGTGAACACCTCCGGTGGTCTGTCAGCTTGGGATGGCATGGTGACTTGAGGGATTGGGTCAACGTCCATGAGCGTTGGTTCTTGACCTCCCGCATGTCCTTCACCTGGGGCCTCATCAACTACCTCCATGGGAGTAGGCTGCTGTCCCTGCGTGGCTACCGATCCCTGCGCAGGTCTCAACAGTTGGGTTTCCTCCACGTCCTCCATTGGTGTCGGTTGTGTATCCTGCACAGGTCCAATGCCTTGATTGATTTGTACGTCCTCTTCGAGGATGTGGACTTGCGTAACGGACTTCTTGACCCGGTCATCTTTGATTTGGAGTAAACACTCTCGGGCCTTTTTCTGGTCACCTTTTATAGTTCTGGCACCCTTCGGAGTTGGAAATTTTAAACAGTAGTAGTAGGTCGAACACGCCGCTTTGAATTCATTAATAAAAGGGCGGCCAAGGAACCCGTTGTAGGAGGACTGCTGGTCGACAACTAGAAAATCTATGAGCCTAGTCAGTCTCCTTGCGGGGTCCTCAGCCGATACAAGTTGGACGCTCAACCTAACACTACCTAGGGGGACGGTTACAGCCTCTCCGAACCCCACTATCCTAGCATTGCTAGGTTCTAGGTACGACTCAAAATCACCTAAGGCATCCAAGGTGGATTTGAAGAGAATGTTGGTGAATGCGCCGGTGTCCACAAGTAGCCTGTGAACTCGGACGTTCATGATGTCGGCGGTTATCACCAACGAGTCGTTGTGGGGCATCAGTACCCCCTCCAGGTCCGCTGAAGAAAATGTCAGCTCGTCAGCGAGCTGTGAGGCGGACCTGGGGCCGGAGCTGCCTTCCTGGACTTGATTTATGGCCCGGATCTCGGCCTTCCTCTTTCTCTTGGATATGGAGAATCCCCCGTCCCGGAGACCTCCTGCAGCTCCGATCTCCTCCTCAAGAACCAAGAGTTCCCGAGTCGGCTCCATATTTTGCTGAGGTTGGGGAGGTGCCCTCCGTCTGTGATGGGGACCAGGTTGGTCCGCCTCCTCCTCCTCATCATCGGAGGTAGCCCTCCTCTCGAACCTCGGTCTCTTAGCTGGGGCCTTCTTCACGAACTCGGCCAATTTCCCCTCCTCGTAAAATTTCCAGAGTTGCTTGAGGAGATCTCGGCACTCGCTGGTGAAGTGGCCGATGGCCTGATGGTAGGTACAGAATTTGTTGGGGTTGAGCTTCGTGCGGTCCTGGCGGATCCGCCTTGGCTCCTCCAGCATGGCCTTGCCTTGGACGGCAGTGAAGACATGGTCGACGGAGGCAGTGAGGACCTGGTTGAGCTTTTCTTTGAGCTCGTCTCCCTCGCCAAAGGCCTTTAAGTTCCGGGGGGCTTTGTAGGTGCCCCCAGACTTCTTCCCGTAGGGCTTCTTTTCCTCGTGGGCACCAACTTCTTTCAGTAGTGCCTCCTGCATAGCCACATACACCCCCGCCTTGTGGCGGAATTCGCTATAAGTGTTGGGACATGCGAGGTGCATTTCCTTCCAGAGGTCGGTGCCCCTCCTGAGTCCGCCCATCGCTGCGACGACCTTGGTGTCGTCGCTTACCGGCTCGCCTTCCAGCAGAATCTTGTCGAACCTTTCCAGGTACTGCTGGTCGGTCTCGTGCTCACCTTGATGGATGTTGGCGAGTCGGTGTTTCTGGGTAAGGTAGGACCCGAACCCAGAGAAATGGGCCAAGAACTCCCGCGAGAGTTGGCCGAATGAGCAGATTGACCCCGGGGCGAGTGAAGAGAACCAGCGGTGAGCTCGGTCCCCTAGGGTCAGCGGGAAGTTCCGGCACTGAGTGGAGTCGGTGGCACCGACCGAAATCATGAAATCCGCATATTTGGCCAGGTGGACCTTCGGGTCGGATTCGCCCTCATACGCGGACATCACCGGGAATTGGATTTTCTTCTGGACCGGTGTGCGGAGGATGGCGGGTGCCAATGGAGAGGTGGGGAGAGTCGTGGCGTCAGGTCCGCCAGACTTGGCTGCTACCTGTGCTTGCAGCATTTCAACGGCCTTTTTCAGTGAGGCCAGCTCGTCATCTCGGGTCACCTCCGGCGGAGGGTGCTCAAAGGTCGTGCATCTCGCGGACGCACGTCCCCGAGGTGCCTCACTCTGGGGTGACCTCTCAGTGGCGGGCTGGAATTGGCGTCCGCCGTGGGGGCCTAGCCGGTCAGTGGCGGACCTCCTCAGTCTTTCGTGGGCTGACCTGCGCGGCTGCTGGTTAGAGTCCCCCTGGGACGCAGCTGGGGCTGCCGCACGCTCATTCTCTTCATACCTCGGGCCCAGGCGGCCTTGGAGGACTTCCCTCCTTTGAGATTGGTGGGTGCCAGACGCCCCGGTGTAGGCCGACTCCCTTCCAGTGTAAGGAGCGGGACCCTCCTCCCCCATTTTGGCTTTATCGGTCCTCTCCCTGCGCTGGCGAGCCTGTGTCGAGCTCGCCTCCTGCTCGGTGGGGAGTACGCTGTAGTCTCCCCTGGTTTGGGTGCCCTGGGTGGGCCTGGTCTGCTCCCTGGTTTCGGCGGCTGGAGCTCGCCTAGGTACTAGGGCGAGCTCGTCCTGCTGTCGGTGCTGCAACCTTTGTAGGGTCGCGATGGTGAGTTGGAGCTCGTCAGGATTGCTGACCAGGTCCCTCAGTGCGGGGGCTAAGTCTTCCTGGGTCGCCGCAGTTCGCTGATGTCGCGGAGCTGCGGTGCTCTTCTGGGGAGGCGGTTGTGATGTCTCCACCACCTGGTGTGAGGTCTCCACCTCGGCCTGGTTTTGATTGCCCCCTTTAGACCTTCCCGCAGCTGCGGAGGTCTGTCCCTTGGCGGCTCGAGTGTTGGCCATTTTTGGGTTTCGGAGGGGGTAACTCGCTGAAGGGCGTTGAAGTGGAGGGAGGTCACCGGGGTGATGGAGGTCGCCTGAATGGTTATCGTCCAGCTTAGGCGGAGCTGTGCAAATTTTCATCTAGCCTCGCGTGTTGACGAATTATCCGAAATTCAGTTTATTCGTGTGCACGCGTGCGTTTGAAAACTTGTTCCGGGCAGATTTTGCGAAATCCGATAATTCGGGTTTCTGTCCGGAGATCTGGGTTCTTCGTTCAGGGGATGAAGATGTGTGTGTATCTTCAAGTGTTCTTGAGTTTTGTCAAGAACACCTTCAAATCTTCAAATCTTCAACAAACCCTAATTTTTGTTCTTGAAGATTTCTTAATTCGAAGGTTCAATCCCGCCCTCCTTCTAGCGCCAAATTGTTGATAGAATTTGTTAATCGATGTTTGTTTATGTGGCTAATTATAACATGTAATTCTACCAAACAATGATCCAAGAATTTGTGTTCTTGGATGTAAAATATGAGGGGAGAGTAGAGAGTCTAGAGAGAGAAATATTGCAAGGGTAGTAGTATTGATTATGAGAGTGTGTCCGGAATTGTCTGAATAGTACAAGAGAGGTCTTATTTATAGGTGTGTGAGTGTGAGACGGCACCTTACGAGCCTAGATGGTCTCCGGTGTTGGCGAGGGTTCCTTACCCTCGCCTTAGTCTCCCCACACCGCATCCTATCTCATGCCTCGTCCTACCACAATGCCTTAGACTAGATGGGCCTCATTAAAAACCTCGTCGTAAACCACCCTTGTGGATAAACCGGACGGAGGGAAAAAAAGCGCACCACCGGGATCCTATAGACTAAGGGCGAGCTCATGGGCGAGCTCTTAGACGAATCGGGCGATCTCTGGGGCGAGCTCTATTGCCTTGCGTGGTCTGTGAGTGTTGCGTGATGATGAACTCTGGCGAGACCTCCATGATGGTATGGGGTGAGCCCTGGGCGAGCTCCAGCACTACAGAGGCGACCTCTTGATTCTTTGAATTACCTCGAGTGGCTCGCCCATCAACAATCTCGAGGCTCGCCCATCAACAATATTAATTAATTTTTTAACAGTGCGATCGCCTTATGCATAGTGCAATCGCCCTAGTGCAAAGTGCAATCACTTCAAAATAATATTGTACGTTAGATCATGAATCTAACGGTATTTAGGGGGTTTACTGACGTCAGAAAGGGCGAAACCTTCCTGACCATAGAAAGACCCATCTTATTTTACCGAAAGCTCTAAAAGAATTTATAAACTCTTAAATCACTTATAAGCTGTTTTAAAGAGATTATAAGTTCAGTCAAACACCATCTAAATATAACATAATAATACTTATAAAACATGATAGAAAGTTAAATATCCATTAAATTGTCTTGGATTTGAGCGTCTAATATACTTGGAAAAAGAAGTAAACGCAGTAGAATAACAAATTTATCTTTGAGCACCCGAAAGAAAAAAAATAAAGAATAGGTATTGTGTGAAAATAGTTCATAATAAACTTATCATGAAATGTCTTAATGTATCAAATATCTGTTAAGTGTATTAAAATATTCATTAGACGTATCAAAAGTTTATTGACCTCAACTTTTGATACACATAATGAGATTTTTGATACACCTAATTAAATATTTAATATTTTAAAACTTGTTCACGATAAATTTATCATGAAACATTTTCATAACTACACAATACTTTGCCAAAAAATAAAAACATTCGAGTGAGAACCCATTTTAAAAGGGCCATTTAGCATATTAAGGCCAACTCCAAATTGGGCTCCTTTAGCATAGGCCCAAATAAAGATTGAAAATTCTGCTCGATGTTCCTTTCTTCCTCCTGCCATTGTTGAAGGGTTTTAGCGATACCGAGGAAGACACAACAAGAAAAGAGTGTACAAGATGGGAAGAAGAATACTGAACGATGCATTGAGAACAATAGTCAATGCAGAAAAGAGAGGTTTCGCTTCGGCTGAGCTCAAGCCCATTTCCAATGTCGTTGCTTCTTTCCTTCAAATCATGAAATACAGAGGTATATGTATATGTATGTAATATATACGAAATGTCTGCATAATTTTTGTGTGTTTACACTGAAAAATACTTTCTGTGTGGAACTTTAATTTTTTAATTGATGCAAATGCCGAGGAATTTGATTTTTGCAAATGGGTCGGTTCTTCAAGGGTTTTGATCGAAAGCAAATTTAGACGTGAGTATGTTTTAGGAATTGTGGTAATTTGTTCTATGAAGTTAGATATGATTTTTTTGATTGATGCCCGTCTCGGGAATTTGGATTTATGCAAAAGGGTGGATATGAACTTTACTTCGTCTCTGTAGTTTAGATTGATTGCTATTTAGACACTTGAAGATAATATGGAAGTTCTGCATACTTGTTTGGTGTGTTTTAAGACGTTTGATCCGCTGTCTCTGCTTGTGCCAGTGTGTGTAAATAAATGAGAATGATGAATAAGGTTAGAGTGATGGTGAATGGCAGGTTACATAAAGGACTTTCAACTGCATGATCCGCATAGGGTGGGGAGGATAACTGTACAGCTGCAGGGGAGAGTTACAGATTGTAGGGCTCTCACTCATAGGCAAGATATTAAGGCTCAGTATATTGAGAAGTACAAAACTCGATATCTTCCAACACGTCAGGTTTGATTGGTTTCGTTGTGATTTTATTGATTAAAAATTGGTCTGACTCTTTTTTTGAAGTTACAGATCAACCTTTGATATCAGTTCTTGAAGTTATGATTTCTGTGTTGAGCAATGCAACTTAAACCATGAGATTGGATTAATTTGGCTGAACCTTATAATTGGGAAATGTAACAGTATAATGTAGTTTTGGTGTTTTGCAACCCCCCCCCAATGTGTCAAGAATCAGGATGGGATTTGATGATGAATTTACCTTCATTTTTAATATTCATGAAAATGCAGATTATATGGTCACACAATTTTGGGTTGGTTTGGTTTTTGTGGATAATCATGAACTCCCCTTGTTAAGCACAAAAATATGCCCTATTTATTGGTGTTGACGTCCTTGACAATGCTTCCGAAGTACAGAGGTTATTGAACTGGTTTAATTTTTAGACTTTGAGCTTGGCACTATGTTATACATATGTGTGTTTGTGCTGTCATGCATACATGGGGGCATACTATTATGTTGTGAAAGTTATCATTACATTTTTTTAGTCAATGCTTTATCATTCACTTACACATATTGTAAGTTTCATATTGAATCTGGAGCTAGAAGTAAATCAGCTGTTGACTATTAATGTTTTTGCCCAAATGCAGTGGGGCTATGTTGTAGTTACAACACCTAATGGAGTTTTGGATCATGAGGAGGCTATTCGACAAAATGTTGGTGGTCAAGTGCTAGGGTACTTCTACTGAATTTCTTGCTGGTTATGTAGACGATGAAGTTAGACAAGTTCTTGCTTGTTTCCTTCTCTTGATTTTGTATACAACTTTGTCTAGCTAAGAAAGCGTAGGAAGAGCTTCGAACTTATGGAGCTCTCAATAACTTCGGGGAAAGTTTGGTGATGTTCTAATTTTTATGCAACTCTTGCGCGTCTTCTCTGAATTTTTATGAAACATTGTTTTCTGATTCTGGGGTATGTCTGGTTGGCGATCTGAAGCATCCGATGATAGCCGGAATTTATTCGATTTAAAAAAAGAAGAAGACTTATTTATGTTTCTCAGCAATCAGTTTTATCTTTCTACATGATGTTCTGCATTATTTTGTATGATCTTCTATAATTTTTTTTCTCTTTGTCTAGGATCCTCCGATCTAGAGTTTTTTTTCTTTTCATTTGTTATGATTGGAATAGATTAGATTGGGAAAATAGTCTAACGTCAAGATCTTTTATGAATTCGAGTTCACGTTAAATGTTCTACACTATTATTGTTGTGTATGTAAAGTAACTTTGATTAAAAATCAAATACTAGTATTCTTTATAATCTTGACACTCCAATTGCACAATAGTGATGTTAACCAAGAGCTCATGTGAATTTAAATTTACAAATAACCTACTAATTTTTCTTAACACTTACTTTATACTCCATGCTTTTACTAATTTTTCTTGATTTTGAAAAAATATATAAGATAGATAAGTTGGGGATATTTTGTAGTCAATATTTTAT
The DNA here is from genome assembly GCA_026898435.1 of Prunella vulgaris. Classification (NCBI taxonomy): domain Eukaryota; kingdom Viridiplantae; phylum Streptophyta; class Magnoliopsida; order Lamiales; family Lamiaceae; genus Prunella; species Prunella vulgaris. The sequence goes on from JAPKLY010000173.1 coordinate 259,610, forward strand.
GTTCTTTATGCGATGAAATATATTCTAAAACCTTGGAAGCATGTTATTGCTACGTAAGATTAAATTAGATTTGGATATGAATTAGTATATAACTTTATCATAAATGTTGGATATGAATTTAATATAAAACTTTATTATATAAGGATATAAGTTTGACAAGGTTTTACAACTAATTTTACCAACAAAATATTTTATTTTGTGTTAGTTGTTTTATTAAAAATATTATTTAACTACTATGCATCTATTAATAACATTACACACATTAGCTAATAATATAGTAATATTTTATATTGTGATATTAATTTATAAATATAAAATAATATTATTAATAAGTTTCACATGAGATTTTACAAAAAAATTTATTCGATAGTATCAATTTTTGACAATTCTAGTGCGTATTAAAAGATGCAAGATTAAGAATATATTAATTTAGTTTATTTATTAAAGATAATTTAAATCATAATTAAAAAAATATCGAGCAATTTTCACACCAACCAGTACCACATTGTCGAATTAAGTTACATTAGATAACGAAGTTCGATTAAAATAAATACTTCTTCCATCCATAAAAAATATATTCATTTGTTTGCATGTGATTTAATACGATACGTCGAAAGTTATGTTGAAGAGATCTAGAAAATGAATTTATCTACAATAACTTATGCTAAAGTGAAAAAGTATAATATTAAGTTATAACTCAACTCTATAATGAGATAGTAATCAATATTATTGTGTTATAAGTCATAACTCTGAATAACCACCCACCATTATAGTTGCTCTAATCAACCAATAAATGTGATGAGGAATCACAAGATGTGACCAAGAGATAATTGAGAGCAATGGAAGAATAGTACATCAACACAATGGAGCAGGAGCAGCAGTAGGCCACCCATTTGTAATCTGCAAACAAGTCAAACCACATTTAATGTATGAATAGTCTTGAGTCTACAAATAATAGGTTATAGCTAATAATGTTTATAAAATACATACAAGTTAAACTGGTCCATAGTATACTTTGTGTGGCTTTAGTCTTGTAAGTTCCACCAAATGCTAAAAAACAAAGATATGGAAATGAGAGAGAGAGAGAGAGTGTGTGTGTCTGTGTGAGAGAGAGAGAGAGTGACAAGTATTGTGTGTCATGTATACTGTTGAGGCAAGTTGGAGTGATGAGGTTTCTTGCAGCAGTGCAAAATTTCCAGTTTAGGAGAGAAAGGCTTTTTCCAGTTTGGGATATTTCTTGATGCAAAACACAGATTTCCAAATCTGATGAGCCAACTTTTTCTATTTTTGGTGGGGTTTAAATTCTTGGGGTAATCATATTTAAGAGATTGACAAAAACAAGACACTGTGTGAGCAGGACAATAAGTCTGCAGTCTGACTCTGACTGACTGACTTAGATTTTGATTAATTTGTATATCTAATTGCAATTGTAATAAACCCCAAATACAAAAAAGAGCTAAAGCCAATTCCATTTCAAAAAGACTATATAATTACTCAGTAGAAGCAGAAATTACCCTACATAACACAGGACATATCATTCTAGCTACTAGCTAGCTTACATGGATTTCATCGCCTTAATTTTTATTTTTTTTAGTAAGTCTCTTGTCCACCATTTACACCGTGTAATTCAAGTGCATTTTTAAAAAATTACACAATTTATTACTGAAAAGTTGCACAACTTATTACTGAAAAGTTAAACCTTAAAAGATACATTTTTCAGTAATAACATGTATAACTTTTCAACAATATTTTGTTTAACTTTTAAAAAATGAACTTGAATTGCACCGTGTAATTGGTGCATACAAGACTAATCTTTTTTTTAATAATAATTCATTGCACCAATTCATCCAATTTGTTATGTTATCCATCAATATATGTGTTTGTAGTAATTATACTTCAACTGTGGAGAAGTAGGGGAAAAAATCAAAATTGGAATTTCTACTGTTTTCATGTGATACAATTGAAATATATTTTTGGGTATTTTTATAAATAAAAATTCAATTTTTTTTGGATCGTTGTGATTCTAGACGGGTATACCGTAACTCAATCTATATCACATTTGCCTAACGTTAAGTTTATAATAAACACTATTTAATTGTATTGAACATTTTTATATTTTTAAGTAAATGTTCGACCGATAAAATATAATACCTTTTTCAACAGTTTTATCTAACATCTAGATCTCTACACTCTTCACCTCCCCGCATACATAATTATATAAACTAAGTTTTACAGTTCAAAATATTATTATTTAGTAATTTTAGAAGAATCCATAAAATCATATGTTTTTAAGATAATTATATATTATATGTCAAAAAATATTGACATTTTGTACACTAAATAGTAATATTTGAAAAAAAAAACCTCCCGGTAACATTTTTTCTATGTTGTGAACATACAATTTCTAGTACATGTAACAATTCATAAATCGACACTCCCCTGTTCTAGAAAACATTACATATTTTCTATTTTGATTTGTTCCATAAAAAATTTACATTTTTAAAAATAAAAATTATTTTAAACTCCACTCTCACAATGTATATACTCCATATTTATTAAAAAATGCTCATTATACTTTTTTTCTTAAGTTGTGTACTCAAAAGTCTCAACAATATATTTCGGGATGAAATGAGTATATTCTATTTGGCAGCATGTATTGTCATCACTAATCTCTTCGTCCTAAAAAAATTTATATATTTTTTTTATTTGGACGTCCCACATCAATTTGGATACTACTAAAAAATATCGATTTATGTGAATACTCACAAAATTGTACACATATTTATTCACATATTATTATTTTATGTAGAAAATAATTTTTTAAGCACATGAAATTCAGGAGTGTAAATTCAGGAAGGGAGTACAACATATTCTTATAAAAACTGTATAAAATATGATTACTCTGTCCACTCACCAATCTTATTTTTACTTTTCTTTTTGGGTTGTCCATCAATCTTTTTTACATTTTTTTTTTAGAAATAAACTACAACTCACAAATATGAATTTGTGCCCTATAATACTTTAATTTCTACTATTTTAATATTTATTAAAAACTGTACTAAAAAATTTAGGTATAGTTTAAATGAATATGTGGGAAAAATATTTTTTTAGGACCGTAATTAATTATATGATAATTGTAATTTAAGAACAATATGTTTTTGGGCTTGGAAAAGTAGGACAATATGTTTCCGGGATTGGAAAAGTAGGACAATATGTTTTTCGGGCATAGAAAAATAGGACAATAACTTTGAAAAGTTGTAAATCTAGGCCAATAACTTTGAAAAGTTGTAAATCTAGGCCAATTTGAGCCCGAATTAAACCCAATTCGAGCTCAATTGTAAGCAATTTATAACATTTTTTCCAATACTTTTAGCAACTTATAATTTACTAAGATTTAGTAGGAAAAATTCGGGCTCAAATTGGCCTAAATTTACAATTTTTTAAAGTTATTGTCCTACTTTTCCAAGTTTGAAAACATATTGTCCTACTTTTTCAAGGCCGAAAATATATTGTCCTACTTTTCCAACTACCATATAATTAGGGTCCTGGGAAATATGTTAACCTGCAAGCATGCTCTATTAGTAAGCTATATATGTCAACTGCTTCAGGCTCAAGATTTACAATTTAATTCTTTATCATCAAACAAATATACTTAATTCGGTAAAAGTTTGTTTAATGATCAAAACTCAAATGATAATTTGAAGTATATATGCTCTAATCACTCAATTAAACCATTTAATGACAATATATATATATATATATATATATATATATATAATGTTAAGAAATGAACGAGTGGTACGTGCATGGCCTATGCTTTACCAAATAGATAAAGTGAGACGCATGCGCCTGCTGAAATTACTCTCTTGATTGTTCACATCCAAATGCTAGTATCATAAAAGTGAATATAATTACCCCTGCTAATCACATGTCTCCCTCCACAAATGAGGAGTAATTAGCACTCAACCTCAAGTCATTGTTTTCCTTCTTTAATGGAGAGTATAAACAAACATATATACATCCTTTTTGTGTAATAATTAACATCCACCGTCAAAAAAAAAATAAAAAAAAAAGTCAGCTAGCTAGCTCTGTGTTGCATGCATGTTGTTGGTTCTTTTTTCCTTCCTCGGCCTTGACAAGAAAGCACTGAATTGATAGATGGATCCATCACAAATATTGAATGACTTAATTTCAGTGCCTTTTTCTGATTCCAGCAAAGAATCATTAATAATTCCATCATCGTAAACCCCAAACTCACTCTCATCCTTCCTTTCCTATATAAATAACCAACAACTTCTCTCTCTCTCTCCCCAACATTCATTTTCTGATCAAAATCCCTCTCTCTCTCTCTCTCTCTTCACTGAAACTCATAAGTGCAGTAGTGTTACGACATACATACATACATACATACATATGGACCCTTTTCACACCTCATTAATAAGCAGCAGTACCATTAATCTCCCTTTTCCCACTACCTGCATTATGCCAACTCCATGGATCATGGATCCCAGAATCTGGAGCAGGCTCCCCACCCGCCTCATCGACCGGGTCATCGCCGCCCTCCCTCCACCGGCCTTCTTCCGTGCACGCGCCGTCTGCAAACGGTGGTACTCCCTCATATTCTCCCCCGCCTTCATCCAGCTCTACCTCCAAGTCTCCCCCCACCGCCATTGGTTCCTCTTCTTCATGAAGCACCTCAAAAACGGCGCCGGCATTTACCGAACTATGACCCCAGCTTCTGCTTCTTCCACGCATACCCACGAGCTGGCCTACCTATTCGACCCGGACAACCTCAAATGGTACCGCCTCCCCATCCCACCTCTCATCCCCGCCGGCTTCTCCCCGGCCTCCTCCTCCGCCGGTTTGGTCTGCTGGGTCTCCGATGACGCCGGCTCCAAGACCGTTATCCTCTGCAACGCAGTAACAGGCTCCCTCGTGCAACTGCCTTCCACCCTGAGGCCAAGGCTCTGCCCCTCCCTCGCTCTCACCATCACCCCCTCATCCATCGACCTCCTTTTCGCCGGCGACGACCTCATATCTCCCTACGCCGTCAAGAACCTCACTTCCGAGAGCTTCCACATCGACGCCGGCGGATTCTACTCCATCTGGGGGACCACGGCGGCGCTGCCCAGGCTCTGCAGCCTCGAGTCGGGGAAAATGGTCCACGTGGCGGGTCGGTTCTACTGCATGAATTACAGCCCATTCAGCGTCCTCTCCTACGACATATCCCAGAACCAATGGTGCAAGATTCAGGCGCCGATGCGGCGGTTTCTGCGGTCGCCGAGCCTGGTGGAGAGCAGGGGGAGGGTGGTGCTGGTGGCGGCGGTGGAGAAGAGCAAGCTGAATGTTCCAAAGAGCTTGCGGCTGTGGACCCTGCAGCAGGATCAGTGCGTGTGGGTGGAGATAGAGAGGATGCCGCAGCAGCTGTATAACCAATTCGTGGAAGTGGAGGGGGGCCGGGGGTTTGAGTCGGTGGCGCACGGAGAGTTCGTGGTGATTCAGATAAAGGGGACGGATAAGGCGCTGCTGTTTGATTTCGGGGGGAAGCGGTGGGCGTGGGTGCCGCCCTGTCCCTATGTCCTCGGCGGGGAGTTGCATGGCTTTGCCTATGATCCCAGGCTGGCTGTCCCCATAACTGCTCTGCTTGACCAACTAACACTTCCATTCAACTCTTTCACTACTTCATGAACAAGGCTGTGTACTACTTGTTGTTACTAGGTTTCGTATTAGGATATATAGTAGTAATTGGTTGGTTATTCCATCTGCATGTAACTTCAATATCTTGCATGGTGTCTGCGAATGAACGGCCGTACGCCTACGTGTTGTTAAGAATATATATATATACTATATCATGATAGCATTTAATTAATTAATTAGAGGGTGTCGCATTCACAATCGAATCACGTGAATTAATTACTAACTAACCAGATCAGTTGATAGTTAGAATCTGGAAATATAAATTACTTTACATTTTTATCTAGTGTACATATATGGAAATGATGGAGCCAAAAAGATTAATTCATTTAAAAAAAATAAAAAAATGACGAATTATCTCAGGGGAGTGACGGTGGTGGTTGATTAACAAAATGAATGGACTTAGTTCTGAATGACTAATTCCAAATATATATAATTATCCAAACATTGGTATTTTATGCTATATTGTGCAACAACCCAACCCTTACACACGTGTTTTCAAGGAGTGGGGAAGAACAGAGTACCCTTAGGCACGTTGCGACTCTAAAAAAAGGATGATCGGCGGCCGCCTCTTGCCTATGGAGGCACTATCCTAATAAGTATGGTCATATGCAGCATTTATCACTTAAACATTCCTCTTGAATATGGACCGCAGCTCCTCGTTAGCTTCAATGCCAATTCTCCTGCATTTCAGAGTAAAAACAATTGGGACCTAAGAAAGAGGTAAAATCACAAGTATTGTGGAAAACATGTATTTTATTTCATGAAATCAAATTAAAAGCAGATAGATTGATCAACAATGCCACATAAGCAAGGGGTACACAAGAGTTTATTTTTAATTTTGTAAACAAATTATCACTAGCCCGAATTGTAATGGTGGGTAAACAAGAAATAGTAAAGTGAACTCTAGATTTGCTTGCTTCCAAACACAAGAGATAAGGAGGCTAGCAGCAGACATATAACAATATTCTAAATATTTAAGCATGCTGACCCGATTTTGCATCCCTTCTTCCCCACTAGAATTTTGCGTTGGCTAAGCTTGGGAGTGATGAAGTGTTGCTCTATTCGGAGAGAGCCGTCTTCCAGCCCATCAAACAATGTTCAATTCCGTATGGGACTTCCTATGTTGAGGAAGATAAATTAGCTAAGTAGACGTTCATTCACATTATCTTCAATATATAATGATTGAACACTGTGGGAGCTGATCTTTACCTGATGCACATGATCTATAATTTTTCCCTCACAATTTCCAGTGATACGTTCTTCATAACTTCTTCAGTCATGGAAGCAAATGGATTTTCGTCCCATGGTTTTTGTACAGCCTAAGAATAAAAAAAAATATTCAACGAGTTGTCCATGGCTCAAAAGACAGATGCCTAGAAAAATTAATGTCCTCTAAAAAAAATAAACCAGTTTGCCTAGAAAAGCTCTTGAATTGATGCAAAAACAGCAAACTGTATTACCAATTGTATGATCAATTTAAGTTATTGGAAGGTGTCTTTCAAACACACCTGCTCCATTAAATACTGAGAAAGATCTTTGACGCCAGCACCCTTCAGTCCTGAGACCGCAAAGCACCTATTGAACAGTTAAAGTTGAAATCAGGCACCATCAGAGAAAACTTAATTAACAGGGAAAAGGATGAAAATAAGAGAATATGCCTTTCATAACCAGGTAGATCTTTGAATTCATCAATAACCTTTAGCACATCTTTCTTCTTTTCAACCAAATCAACCTTATTCATGCATAACACGCGCTTCTGATTGGTATTAATAATTGAACCCACTCTTTCAATCAGTCTCACCACTCATGAATCAGGTCTAAATCCAAAACATAAAGAGAAACCACCAATCAAAAACTCTGTACAAGATGTCTAATGTTGCTAATATTTTTTATCAACTCAAAAGGAAAATGCAGTTAGTCGATACTATATGCAGGAAGTTGACATCTACCATGATTTGCACAGGTACTTAAATATTGGTACTGCCTTCACTAACTTGGTAGAATAGAACCATATTACACAAAATGGTTATTTTATAGTTAATTAGTTATATACCACAGGTGCTGGTGCCTGGTGCTCCATGTGCTTTACAAGATCCAGAAATTATTGTAATATTAATATATCTCCGTAGGAACACAGAGGTTTGGTCAAAATCAGAGTGAGGATATTTTAATCAGATTAGATGCTATGAAATATCAAATATTAATATGAGGACACAATAAAGGAATAAAATTCAATTTGGAGAGAGAAACCAGAACCTGGTGATATGTCTGTGAACATCAAAGACAACTATCAGAGCATCGTAGAGACTAATAGAGCTCCAAGCACTCTCATTGCGAATTTTGATGTCACTATAATTAAATCCACTTTTCTTTAACATGAGTCCAGGCGTATCAAAGAAACACTGCACGGGCATCAGAATTAGTCAGAAAATTCTGCTAAATGCAGAGTTGGAAACTTATTAGTGCTTTGAACTCTTACTGGCCATATGATTAACCTAGCCTACAGTGAAGAAAATACTGCTTGCAGTATTTGACTACGATTGCACAACGAATTAACTGGAGATACCAAGCCTCACAGATGCAACAGATGCTATCAAGAAAGGAAGTATTGTTACGATGAATATCCAACGTGAACGAAAATATAGATTTTGTGGGTTTGCATAGGATAAGACAACAATTTATGATAGTGGGGACACTTATGAGCTCAATTTGCTTCTAAAATTAAACAATATTATGAAAGCAAGAGATGAATACACACTTCACATCATAAACACTGCAAGCGTAGATTGTGATATGATTTACATGCCCAGGCTAAAAAATGCAAACTACATGCTAAGCTAACATCAGTAAGAAGTCGATTCACTAGAAACCTCTCCGAGGTAATTAAACACCAAAATTGAAAGTACATTGTGTCAACATATCAATATATACTTGCTGTAAATAATTGGAAGTAAAAAGGAGTCCGTGTAATTGAATTACATACAATTTGTGTATCTCCTTTAGTTAACACTCTCAACACTTCGTTAGTGGTAGTATTGGTCTTCCGCGAAACAGCTGAAACTTTAGTCCCAACCTAAATTAGAGAGAGAGAGATGATGGCAACATTAGAGTAAGTTCATAAGGCAATTAAACGAATGTAAGATCAAGTATAAGCATGCTCATGGAAATCCACCCCAATCCGAATCATCAATCAATATTTTCTCCTTAATTGAGCGTAAGTCAGAGAGAGAAAGAAAGAGAAGTGCACAGACCATGAAATTAGTGAGAGAAGACTTTCCGGCATTGGGAGCTCCAATAATACCAACGGCCAAAGACTTCTGATCCTCCTCCTTAATCTCCGGATCCTTGCCCAACTCTTCATCCAAAGCCTTCTCTAGCAACTCGCTCGCTCGCTTGGCAGCCTTCTCCTCTTCTCTCTCGAGAACTCTGAAATGCGAAATATCTTCCCCAAACACTTTGCTATTCACTTTGTCCCTATACTTCTCATCCCACGTTGACTTCTCATTAATGGTATCAGTGCTATTTCCGCCGCTGTAATCAAGACTTAGACCATCAAAATGGGAGCTATCGAACACGGCGTCCGAGGCGGCGGCGTCAAATTGTCCGGGTATGTTTGTTTTGGAATTTAGGAGACATTATACGAGTCTATGACTTTAAAATCCTGAAATATGAAAATTTTGATAAATAGCAAAAATGTGTGTTTATTTTGGAATTTTAGTAGGGTAGAATGCCACTTTATGTCAAATTAAAATATAATAATAATTGATTTTATAGGTATAATAGATATTTTATAAGTGATGTGTTGGAAAGAGTAATAATAGGTTTAATATGTATTTTAGATGTGAGTAAGTCTCTTGTGCATCAGTTACACCGTGCAACTCAAATTCATTTTAAAAAGTTGCACAATTTATTACTGAAAAGTTACACAAATTATTACTGAAAAGTTAAACCATTAAAGATACACTTTTCAGTAATAACATTTGTAACTTTTCAGTAGTATTTTGTGTAACTTTTCAGAAATGAACTTGAGTTGCACGGTGTAACTGGTGCATACGAGACTAAGCCTTTAGGTGTGGATTGAGTTTGAGATGTGAAATCCGGATGTTAAATCTCAAACTCGTGTGGAGCGTGATCGCAAAGTCCTACGTCCATCCGAGCTAATCTCAAAACAAACATACCCTCAGGATTAGACGGTGATGGGTCATCCTTTAAAAGGCTTTCAGGTCTGGCTTGTTTGCTAAAAAAAACTCAAATCGAGCCTATTATAGATAACACGTCAGAATTAGGCCAATCAATAGTAAATCAAGCTCAATTTTTTAATAAAAAGCCTAACTTTACCCGACCTATTCCCACCAATACGTTTTAGCAACATAGATGATTATGCAACTGAGTATTTCAATTGGGCCGCTTTAAGCCTCTTCCAAATTATTTCAATTTCCTGCAAAGAAAATAGCAATTAACATTCTTTTCTTAATATTAAGCTAAATTACTCAATTTATAGTGTAAAATACACGAAATTCTATTTAATTAAACAAATAAAACATATTAATTTTGAGTAATTTTCACATCAATCAAAAGCCTCGAATTGGATCTACGCCTCCACCTCAATACTAGAAGATGAATTGGACGTTCTCAAAGTAGAAGGTGTACTTTCCTCTGAAAATGACGGGTGATAAAATTTGTAATTTCACCCAACTTTTTGCCCTTTATTGTATTTACTTAGAACTTAGATGTAAGAAATAAAATGGTGTCTTTAAACGTAATAGGGTTCCAAAAAAGGTCCTTAGATGTTAAATCCTAAAAATATATATATAATTTTAAAATGTAAATTATCTATAAATAAATTAAAGTATTTTCATTGTAGTTTAAATATTTTATTTTAATTTTTAAAAAATATTATACTTTTATCATTAAATATATGTTATTCACAGATTATTTAATTTATTTAAATATAATACAGTATATGTGTGTTTTTTAAATATAATTTTAATTTAACATATTTTTGAAATATTTTATAACCTATAAATTTTAAAATACATGACTAACCATTTTTAAATTAATATGTATTTTTAATTTATATTTAGATTTAAAATATTAATTAATTTTATTATATTTTAAATATTTCATAATGGGAATATTTGTTGGACGATGATTGTGAATTTATTTGTATAAAATCATATTTTGGGCAATAGTCAAACTACCCGGAATTTGAATTGCAAAGAAAGTGAAAGTTGATAAGTTGTTTTGCCAAAATTTAAAAAGTTTAGATTTAATTTTAATTTACAAAAAGGTGGAGATTTTTTCTGCAATTAAGACTTTTTGTAATTAATTGAATTTAAATTACATAGGTATAATATAGAAGTAAATTAAAGATTTTTAAAATATCATTTGTCTTATATACTATGAGTGACCCTCATGCAATTATGAAAATATCCAAACATTTCTTATATATCTACGATATATTAATTTTTTGTGGTTACCCGTATTGATATTGGATAAAAATTACATTTCTATAATATCTACAAAAAATAAAAAATATCGGTAAAAATATTGATCTACAATATCCATATCGATATCTTCAACCTTGTTTTCATGTACACTTTTATTGCAAATAGACCTCCATTAAGATATATACAAATTAATATTTCATTGATTGATAATATAAATACTATTTAATTTTTTTTTTATCAGTAAATGTTAGTTGTTAGTGGTTAGAAGTTAGTTCACCAAGTCCCCATACACTCATATCTCCAAGTCAACCTTATATATTGCTCCTATTCGTTCCCAAAGGAAATCGAACCCAGGTCACTCACTCAAATGAGGAGTCCGGTGGTCAGGTGAGCTAACTCACCTGGTTATAAATACTATTTAATTATATATTCTATTTGCCTGATAGCTAATTAATTTTCCATCGTATTACATACCAAGTGTTTGTTATATATAAATGGGGCATCATGAGCTTCTCCTCCCATAAATCTTTAAACATACAATGGCAAAATTTAGTTATTCTGTTTTGTTAGGATATCCACATTTTTTATTTTCAGCATAGGTATTTTTGGGAGAGGAGAACACACACGGATAACACCCAGTAGAAGAATCATTCACACACTACTCACACATTTTTCATCTCTTAGATATTTTTGAGAGTTATTTTCACACACTTTCACATAATAATATATGTTCTTAGTTTTATTAATTTTCTTGGAAGCTTTGAGTATTTAATGGTTATTTCAAGTTGTAATCACGTCCCTAGATGAATTCAACTTTTATCTTTCTTTAATATTGTTGGGATTTAGTACTTCATGATCTATTGCATTTATTTTATTATGTTTTCATTTTATTTTGTATTTGGTGATTTTATTGTATATGTGCTAGAATTTTAATTTGTTGGGTGATTAAATTCCTAAATTGTGATTTAGCTGTATTTTAATTGATTGTTCTTCTTTTTATTGTGCATGTTAATCGAGTGAGCAACAAGCGAGAGCTGCGTTTACTTGATTAAGTGTGTAATTAGGTTGTGTGAGTTGCTTTTGTTAAAACGTCTGTTACACTGAGAGAGGATAGGTAGTTGAGAACACCCACAATTAGACACTAGATTGATGTAACGAGAGTTAATCAATTAGGTGAGGATTTATCCTAGTTCGATCATTTGATGAGTTGCTTTTCGATGCATGTACACAATAGGTCATTGATTTGAATTCGATTGAAATTACCCGAAGCATATCTTCACTTCTTGCATTTATTTGGAAGTTAGAACTAATTTTAATTTGCATTGCTATTTGAGTTGCTTGTTTAAATTTAGCTTTAATTTTCATTTATTAGATTTAGCTAAAAACCCCAAAAACTTTAGATATTGATTTGCAGCATGTAGATGTTTGAGACTATATACTTGAACTAGAGACACCTTCTTAGGGTTAGATAATTTTTAACTTGGTCAAGAATACTCAATAAACTTATATATTTGTAGGGTAGTGAGTTTGTGTAAAAATAAATTTGCGTATCAACCGCCATTGAATCCCACATATTAGTTATGATAAACGTATGCAGCGATAATTATATATATTACTCTGTCTCGTAATTGTTTTTATATTTTCTTTTTTCGTCTGTCCCACAATTGTTTTCACACCATATAAATGGAAATTATTACTTTAACTTTATCCACACAATCCAACTAATCTCATTATTTTAATAATATAACTTTATATAACACTCTACTTTTCTTAAAAATTGTGACACCCCAAAGGTGAAAACACCTCTGGGACGGAGGGAGTGACTAGCTATCAACTTATAGCTGGTATGGATTAAAAAAGCTAGCTTGAACCATTCTTATATTTCACTGTAAAAAGTGTCTATATGTTATTTGTGAATTTTACGTTAATATATTTATAAAATTGATTCAGTAAGTTAAAGTATTCAGAAAATTGGGAAAAGTAAAAAATAATAACAATACTTTTCTCAATTTCAGTTAGCAAATAAACTTTAATTTGGGCAAATATGATGATGAGCTGTGAGCCTGTGACTTTATTTAATTGGGCCAATATTAATAGATTAATTGTGTTTATTTATTTTTTTAAGTGAATATTTATTTTATTTATCATAAAAATATTAAAAAATATGTATAAATTATTTTAACGGTCAGTTCAACCAGTTGAACCGATTGAATCATGAACTGATATGTTATTCGGTTTGATCACAGATTCGATTATAAAAACACTCTCTCAACTATTTGTATTTTAATGGGCCTTGATGAATGGAGTGGTAATCAATCAAAATTAAATGACCCTATAAAAATAAATAAACAAATAGCTAGGTTATTAAATGAAATGCACAGATAAATGAAAGAAATGATTTTCTGTAAAAATAACAAAATATGTCTTACATTTTCTTGATTTTCTTAAAAAATACAAACTAAATTTTATAATTATTTTTTAAATTTTGACCCAAATTTCAATTTTATAAACATGATAAAATCAGAGATTTTTTTGTTACAAAATATATTTCAATTCTAAATGATTACTATTTCTAGGCGATAATTTATTATTTTATTTTATGTTTTAATTAATTTTAATCAATACAAAAAATTAAATAAATTAAATGAAAATTGATTATTTTATAATTGAGTATTATATTTATAAAAAAACTTATTAATTCTGTAACAAAAAATATATGATTTTTTTTCTTTTATACATACCATTTTTATTTTATATATACTGCAAAATTCGTGAGTATACACTTTTAGTAAAAAACTACCGGTTCCTTTTTCTTTTTAAAGCAAGTAAATAAAATTTTAAAGAAAATATAAATGGATTTTCTGCAATTTCACTTTTACACTTCCTTCTGCTGTCGCACCAAACGCCACGGGAGAAGAAATACTGCAATTAATTCAACAGAAAATCAATTCTTTCACCCCATAATTCCCCTCATTGCTTTTTCCCCCAACCCCTAAATTCCAGAGTTTCTTGATTTCCCCCTCCTTTTAATTTGTGTTTGCGTTTGTCTCCGCTCTAACATTTCATTGTGAAGAATAACTTTGATTCGAATACGATCCACTATTTGATTTTTCGTTTTGCTGCTAGTTCTGGAGAGTTTTTCCAAGTTCAATTTCGCGGGTGGAGTTCAAGATTTTCATTTGGGGTAAAAAAAAAATCTCATTTTCTTTTCCAATTTGGGTTGTTGCGTTCGGAATTCGAACTGGGTTTGAATTAACTTCTGTACGCAGTGTCTTGTTGCATCATTGTTTGCCCGTGGAGAATAAATAGTATTTTATTTGAATGCAAATGTTTCACCTTTTATGCATATATTTGTTCACTTTCATATGCAGTTTTTACTTTTCTTGTTGGTCTGCCTTGCATATTCCGCTTATTCAGCAGTTGGCAAAAGCTTTCTTTAAGATTATAGAGTATAGGTGGACGTACTGCAATGTAAAGCTTAGTGATAATTGAGCAGAGTAGGCATTCCATTGACACAATGAAAACAATATTTGGTTGAAGCTGCATCCTATATCTTCTGTTCAAGTGCCGGGTAGCATCATTTTATTTATATACCCCATGTTGCTGAAAAGCTATGATATTGGGTCATGGGTTAATATTAGTTGGTGTAGGATTATATAGGAGGTAAGGTCTCCCAGTAGGATAGTTTCGGTATGATGCTGTTTTAGTCATGAAACTCATTTAGATTAGCACTTTGCAGACAATAAACAATTTTGAGCCACGGCGTAATTGTCATGCTGAATGTTGCTACCGGTGGGTGGAATTGGGATGACTACTGCGATGGATGATATGAACTTGATCCAGCAGGCGCAGAGGCATCACCTTGACAGGGACCTCGGTGAAGAGATTGATTTGGAAATCGGCCCTGGAGAAGATGATCCTTCTTTTGCACACAGCTCTCTTCTTGATCTTCAGCCACATGAATCATCTTCCAAAGAGCATGATGAGAACAAAATTATGATGGTTGCTCAACTTCCTAATGATGATCAGGAATTGTCAAAGGGGCAATCTGGGAAAAGGAAGAAGAAAGTTGTTAAACGATGGAGAGAGGAGTGGGCTGATACATATAAGTGGGCATATGTTGATGTCAGGGATGGGACAGCGAGGATATTCTGTTCTGTATGCAGAGAGTATGGGAGGAAGCATAGGCGAAATCCATATGGAAATGAAGGCAGTAGGAATATGCAGATGAGTGCTCTGGAGGAGCACAATAACAGTCTACTTCATAAAGAGGCTCTCCGCCTGCAGCAAGCCTCTAAAGAGAAAATAATTGTTGACAAACCAATTTATGTGAAAGGTTAGTTTCTTTTGTCACTTTTCTGGCTGATATAGTTACTAAAACAAAATTCTCTCTCTTGTATGTTTGATGTTTATTTACAAACAGTTTTTCTTTTTATAGTTTATAAGTCCTTTTATCCAAATATGTGCTTGTTCTCTCTCTCACACACACACACACACTTAAGTGTGAGCTTTTCATGGATGTGGTCTAGATTTATTCATTGTTTGCTGTTCTTTGCTCTTTCAAATTTATGACTTCATCGTAGACCTGATGCTTGTTGTAGTATTGGACTGATGAAAGTGAACTAAATAATGAAATTGGATATCTTTACAATTTTCTTTCTCAAAGTAATTACCTGTCTAGTATTGAAGTGTTATTGAGTCCTCTGGGAAAAGAATAAAACAATTGGTTCATATTATTGCTCAAAATGAAAGTAAAGAAAAAAATTATTGAGCATTATCATCTCTTATACCAAATGTCCAAATCAAGCATGACCTTTTTGTCGTCGTATATTGCATTTGGGTGATGTCTGGTGAGGGTTTTTCTGATTTCTATGGAACTCATACCGTGACTAAATCCGTAGCACAGCTCTTATGTCAAAATCAGCTGGATCAATTGTTGAAGCTGCATTGAGAAGAGATCCTCATGAAGCTGAGTTCATACAATCTGTTCAAGAAGTGGTACATGCTTTGGAAAGAGTAATTTCAAAGAACTCCGCGTAAGTTGCTTATTTACAAATCTGTTAGTGTCTGCTTAAACTTTTACTTTATATTTTATTATAAAATTTTCATAACAAGAACGCCATGCAACTTTACAGCTTTGTCAATACTATGGAGCGGTTGTTAGAACCTGAGCGTACAATTATCTTTCGGGTTCCATGGGTTGATGATAGGGGTGAAACACACGTCAACCGTGGATTTCGTGTTCATTTTAATCAGTCACTTGGTCCATGCAGGGGTGGCCTTCGTTTTCATCCGTCTATGAACTTGAGCATTTCAAAATTTCTCAGTTTTGAACAGGTGTTGATGCTGATACATTTTGGGCTATAACATTGTAATTTTCATCTAGAAATGCTTGCCCTGTTTACAAACAGGCTTTTGGACTTTTGCTTAAGTTAAAGTGCTGATATACGGACTCTTGAATTCCTATATATTTATATTGGGTTGAGGCTTGGCTTTACATTCTCCCATTCTTTAGTCTTCTTGCTGGCTTTTAGAAAATTTCTCAGTTGCGCCTTCTAATTCATCATTTTGTTTTTCATTATCTCTCTAACTTTTGTGAAATTCTTACAGTACCTGCTAGAAGTTTAGCATTCTATTAAATAATGCATCTGAGCTCACAGCTTTACAATGATTCATTGTCCATGTAGAGCTTTAAAAATGCATTATCTCCATACAGACTTGGAGGCTCATCGGGTGGGAGTGATTTTGATCCCAAAGGAAAAAGTGATAATGAGGTACTAAGCAATATAGATTCACCATATTGAATTGTTACAAGACTATTAACTCTTTTCTTTTCGGAATCTTGAACCACCTGTACAGATCATGAAATTTTGTCAGAGCTTCATGAATGAGTTGTATCGCTATCTGGGTCCTGACAAGGTATTGTCAGATATGTTGATTCTCCAATTTGTTACAGTCTTTCTCCTTGACATATTATTGGTTATCTGACTTGTGTCTTAAAATATAGGATCTTCCTTCTGAGGAGATGGGTGTTGGCACCCGCGAAATGGGTTATTTGTATGGGCAATATAGACGCCTGACTGGACATTCTCAGGTTAAACCTGCACATTATGTATATTCCTTGTTTTTACTTTTGGTAAATACTAGTTGCACTTCCCTTTTATTGGCAGTAATCAAATTTTCTGAGCTGCAGCAGCAATCAATTTCGTTGCTTTTCGCCTTTTCCTATGACAAATATAGATCATTCATATTTAGAGCACATAAAAATTGCTGTAATAATATGGCAAGAATCATGAGAATCACTCTTAAGAAAATCTGGATGGTTCCTTCATGGCTTGACATTATTGTCAATAATCTTACAGCTTTCACTGTGTTTACTAGTTTAGAACACCTGGTTGCAAGATTTAAGTAATATTATAATATCCATCTGGTTGTGGACTGCAGGACAAACTCTTAGCTATTCATGATGGCATGTTAAAATTAGTTCATCTCCTTGAGGTTTTAGTCAGAACTTGAATCTGAAGAAATGGAGCTTTATTACCTTGAAAGTTTCCGATAGTGCAATTTCTAAGTGTAATGTCATAATGATCTTCGCTTTTTGATGTGTAAGCCTATACAAATGCAGGGAAGTTTTACTGGGCCTAGAGTGAACTGGTCTGGCTCCAGCCTTAGAACTGAAGCTACTGGCTATGGATTGGTGACCAACTTTCCCCTGTTCTTTATGATTTTTTTATTTTTGATTCCTGTTAATTTTACCCTCTTTACTTTGTAGGTATACTTTGCCCAACTTATGCTTGCCGACATGAATAAAGAACTAAAAGGACTGAGGTTATAAATTTTACTATGAATAATGTATCTCAAGATAACTTGCCATATATTTACTTGTGCAAATTGCTATTGTTATTTGTCTTTTCAAGCACCAGTCTCATTAACTTTTTGTTTTTATCCACCCTACTTATATCTTGAAAGTAACATCTCTTTTTACAACTAAAAATGTTTTACATATATAAAATTAGAGAGACTGATTTCACCTGTGGTTAGGCTTATGAGAGATATACTGCCTGAACCAACAATATAAATTGGAAATAGAACAGATTTTCTCTTTAATTTGAACCTCTTAAAATGATTTTAGTTTGTCTACATAACTCAATGATGTCTATGCCATGTTTGAATAGAAGAATCACACTGTTAATCTTTATGAACACCTTGCAATGGCATGTTTTGTTTTTAATTCATCACTTTTGTCTCCCAGATGTGCAGTTAGTGGTTCTGGAAAGATATCAATGCATGTTCTAGAGAAGCTTATTGCGTATGGTGCACTTCCTATAACAGTATCAGGTATAGCAGAGTGATTTCTCTGAGTGTGTGGTGTTGTATGTTCAGTCCTTTTGAAGTTTCCAATTGAGTTAAATTAGTATTTTGATAACCAAACAATATATTTAGAATTCATAGTTGCCTGATTGAATTTCCTATTGACCTAAATACTCAACGCAGAAGACGGGCAACAGTCCAATTAGTAAGAAATACCAGTGCTCATTCAGGAAGAAAACAATTTACTTGCTGTTATTTGCCATCATAAGATAGACTATATGTTGCAAGATACTGATGAAATTATGTTATGGAGCATAATTTTATCAGTTATTAAGTGACGATATACATTCACTTGGTATTGGGGTCTGACCGCCAATTGGTATGGATGATAAGCATGGGTGTTTGATATAATTAAGTTCTCTTTGAAGTTCCTGCACTTTGATTTTCTTGTCAAATGAGTGGCTGGTGAATTCTTTTGTATGTTCTGCAATCTCCATTTGTTTGCGTTTAACAGATTCAAAGGGTTATTTGGTGGATGAGGATGGGTTTGACTTCATGAAAATATCCTTTCTTAGGGACATTAAAGCTCAGAATAGAAGTTTGAGGTTTGTAAGCTCTCGGCTACTCAGTCATAACTTTCAAACTGCACAGACTTATTAGTACTGTTTGCAGAGACTATTCAAAGACTTATGCTCGTTCGAAGTACTATGATGAATCAAAGCCTTGGAGTGAAAGGTGTGATGTTGCATTTCCTTGTGCTTCACAAAATGAGATTGATCAATCTGATGCTATTAATTTGGTGAATTCAGGATGCCGAATACTTGTAGAAGGTAATGCCCACTATCTTGCTTACCAATTTGTTGTCCTGAGTATTGCATCTGAACTATCAGAAATTGCCATCATTTTTATTTCATTCTGTTACTACCTCTAACTACATTGAATTCTTTTAGGCTCAAACATGCCTTGCACACCTGAAGCAGTTGACATTTTAAGAAAGGCCAATGTTTTAATTGCCCCTTCTATGGCAGCTGGCGTGGGAGGGGTACGCGATGTTCTTTCATGCTAAGTTTGCAGTTATCATTATTCATTACTCTATTGTTATTAATATTTTAATAAATGATTGTAACAAGTCATTAAAAAATGTTCTGGAGTGGTTGGCCAATATGTTCATGCAAAATGTTTTGGTAATACAGTAGGGAAATAGCAAGTTACTGCACTAAAAGTGACCGTTAATTTGACTTGAAAAAATATTTTCATTAGCTGCTTTAGTAGGTACACTTTATTTTCTTTGGTTAACTGCTCTTAGAACATCAAATGGGGGGTAACTGCAGCATTTTGGTATAAGGGGGGACATAAAGAATATACGAGCTTCTTTGGCTGTTGAAAGTGATGGATGCCCTAGACTACTACTTTCATCAATAAAGCTTATTAGAACTTCAATTGGAGGAACTTGCATATAAACATATTCAATAAAATATAACGAACATCATTTTGAAGTGGAGCTTCTTGTATTTCTAATGCTGGGGTTCTCCTTTTGCTACCAATGAAGACTTATCAAGATCTGGTTGTTTATTGCAGGTAGTAGCTGGAGAGCTGGAACTAAAGGAGTGTAATTTAAATTGGTCTCCTGAAGAATTTGAGACTAAACTGCAGGTGAGAACTCCTGTATATAGCAAGAACAATTTCATATCATGCATGTTAGTCATTTGAAACTCATATAGGTTCTATCACCCAACTTGTGTTTACTCCCCTACTGCTGCAGTTTATGACTGTTATTTCAACATATTCGTCTACACCCATTTTTTTCCCTTGGCTTAAATTTCTTGCATGCATGACATAATTGATATTGGATTCACTTGTATCGCAGGAAGCAATGAAGCAGACTTACCAGCGAGCGATTAAATCAGCAGGCGATTTTGGTTATCAGAAAGAGAGTCCTGAGTAAGGCTATTTCCCTCACCCTGCCTCAATTTTAGTATAGCCATGCTCACAGCAACCCCCTATACATGATTTTAGTGTGCACTTTTTCTTTTGTAAAGCAAGGCGTGTGTCGTAGACTCCCAAGATTTTATCTTTTGGAACAGATGAAGAAAACACATCGTTAGCAAGGTTTTTGAGTTGGCCTAAGATTAATATAGCTGCCCAAAATTATAAATAGTTTTAGATATATTGCTCTTTTCTACATTGGTCTTATATTAATTATTTGCAAGTTTCATGAGATTGGTTTTATGGGTTGTAATCGGAAGTTGCAATATTTGTTACCTTCTCCCTGTATCTTTCTTCCTACAAAGAGCAATAAAAACAGAGCATTAGAACTCCCTTTTTAAAGATAATTTGTTTCGTCAAATCAATTTTTTCACAAGGAAGTCATTACTAACATACTTACCAATTGATGATGATGCTGATACAATGGGGTTTGCAGCATTCTGTTTTCCCTGAATATTACTTGTATTAATTGCATATTTCATTATTAGCCCGATTTTTTTCTTCACTAACACTGAGGTAAACCTATGCATTTGGATGCAGCGCGTTGGTGCACGGAGCTGCCATCTCCGCTTTCCTGACAATTGCAACCAGTATGGCTGATCAAGGATGCGCGTAGACCACTGTTCAACCAACTTGGGTTGCATTTTTTCTGTTCCCAGAAGTTCCAATGGCCATTCGAATCGACAGCACATTGCTCAGAATGGAAGATTGTAAATCTTATTTGGTGCAATGGAAGATTGTAAATCTGTTTCTCATAGGTGTAAATTAGGGTTTGGCATCTATGATTGTAGTGAAAATGAATATTGAGATGCTTGTATAGCGTTGCGTATGAAATAAGATACTACATTTACAAAAACATAGAGTCATGAGACTTCAAAACAAAAGCAGTGAATTTCAAATTTATATCAACCTAATAAATTAAAAGAACATAACTTCTGTACTTAGAATGACTTTTCTCTCCATTCCAATTCACTTTTTGTTTCGAGTCAATCTCTGTTGCATCACTTCCGCCTTGCAATAGGATGAAACGTGACACCAATTTTGACAGAAACATGAACACTAGAATTAGTTGAAACTTGACAAGTGTACGGATCTATAATTCGGCACATGACACTTTGACATGTCATTTTGAAATATCTATTTGGGCATACTACTGAGATTGAAAACATGGATTTAATAAGTAGCACGTGTCGTATACAATTCAACATCTTGCATTAGCATTTCAATTTACAAAGCATTTACTTTAATGATATTACCAGATACTTTATCCACTTGCAAAATGTACAGATTGTAGCTGCTGCAATTATGTCTGTAAAGACAATGTATATTACCATGCATGGAAATCAAAACAGGATGTACACAAAACAAGTGATGATTTACACAACATAACACATGGAAAATCACAAAGCAATAATGCACAAGCATAGACGTTTTTTGAAGAACCCAATGTGATTGTGAACCAAGGCTACAATTATTTGACTGTTTGATTAGGCATTTTCTTCAGATATTGAGCAATCAATTCCAAGCAATCTGCCAGTCTTAACTCTAGTTAACACCAGGACAATAATACAAATTCACAGCAGAAAGCCACAACAATCAGAACAAAACTTGATGTCACAACGGCAACACAAACTTTAAGGGAACAGCACAACATGAAGACCATCATGACATTCAAGGTCATTGTTTCAAATTTGCTCCAGCTAATTTCAGAAACGGACACAAACCCAGATATCAATCAATATTATATCACTTGATAACAAAGCTATAATAGAGTGCAAATTTACCATCTACAAATTAAGTCCCAATGGACAGAGACAAATACCACAAAAGCAAAAACATGTAGCCTACACAAACCCATAGTTAAACATACACACATTCTACCAGAGTAATCAAGAAGTTCAGATATTAATTCTTTATCACACATATAGATATAAGGACTATCCAAGCTATATACTAGAGTTCAGGTCCAAATAATTCCGGAATGATCCATATGTCACACAAAAACCACAGTTAAACCAAGTAATACATGCCCATACACAATTATGAGTAATGAGTCTACTAACTACCATTAATCAAGTTTGAAAACAGTATTAGAGTGTAAAAACAGCAATCTTTCAATTAAAAACATTGCAATGTATCCCCAGATGAAATACCACGACGAATAGAGCGTCAAGTCAGTACAACTGCATTGTATCGAAATTATACACATTATATCCAAGAAACACAACAGAATATATTAAGATAACCAGAATAGAATGGGTGCCGAATAATCCAGGGAGAGCTCGCATCAGCCGCGTGCCTTAAGCTCAGCAAGGCGCCGGGTGAGATCATCCTCATCCACCTTCTCACTATTCTTCACTGACACGGCATGGGCAGCAGGTTGAGGCAGACCCACCGACACCTCAAGCCCGTAATCGTCCGCCACCTGTTGCATTAAGGTGTTCACTTCACCCTCAGGGGTGGAAAGAGAGGTGCTTCCAGCCATGGAGCTCTCCATGAACTCAGCTTGGACTTCCATGTTGACGAATTGCTTCTCAAATTGGTCCATCGTCTCGGACATCTTCTGCAAATTTCCGGTGGCGAGAGTCGATTCGAGCGATTTGACGATGTTGCCCATCGATTTGCTGATCGATGTCATCTTCGCTTGAGTGTCGAGCCGAGCGACGACGGCGTCAAGGCGGGAGGAGAGGCGGAGGTAATTCATCTGCTCGTTGCGTTTCCGGATGGAATTCTCGGCGTAGATTCGGGCGCCGTCCATGTTGCCTTTCTCGATCGCCTTCTTGACCTTCAATTTCTCCGCCTTTTCCTCCTTTTCGCACTTCCGAGCCTGGCGCTGGAGGCTCTTCGAGGTGAATTTCAGATCCATGATCTGTTGCATCAGTTTCTCCGTGTTACCCATGGCGATTAGAGAGAGAGAATACAAACTTTTGAGAGCGAATTTGAATTTTCCGATCAAATTGCAGAGGTGTAGTTTATGTTTATTCGGAGGCCTAGGGCTTTTTTACCTTGAAAATTCCAAACGCTTTTTGAGTTGTTATCGGGTGTGTTGGGTGTAACAGAAGATATATTGTTTATCCAATGCGGATGCTTAATTGTTCGGGTCGGGTTGGATAGACGGTCAGATTTGTTTGTGGTGGTGAGTGGATTCAGTGTGCAGCTCCGTGTTTGGAAATTCGAACGTTGCAATCTTAGCGACTACGCTTTTAAGAAGATGCGATTTCTTAAAAGCGCGTAAAAAAACGTGTACATAATTTGACCTATATTACTAGTATCCTACTCATATTCTGTCAAAAGAAAAAAGTAAAATATTCTCCTGAACATTAAATTTAATTTAATAAAAGTGAATGGAAATATTAGTACGACTTACCATATAAAAAAACACGAACATACTAAAATGTTATACAATTTGTTTTGCTGATAAACAAAGTATAAGGTTCAAATGTATTATATTAATTATATTTTTCTAATTAAATTTGATATTCATACGCAAACAAAATACGTAAATTAGTATAATATATTTGATGCATACAAAACATTGACAAAATGATACGCCCTCACCGCTTTAAAAATAAAGAAGCATATGTCCCTTTAATACTTCCTCCGTCCCACTATAAATTCCTCATTTTGTCATTTTCGTTTTTTTATATGTGGTTCATTTACTTTTTAGAAAATTATTATTCACTTTTTTATTATTATTTTCAATACTTTTTATACTATTTTATTATTTTTTCACTTTTTTTCATCACATCACTTGTACTACATTAATATTTTTATACACTTCTTAATACTCGTGCCAAAAGATATGAGCGAATTATAAGGGGGCGAAGGGAGTATTTTTTTTGGGTCTAAAAATCAGGATATGAATTTTTAAATTTAAAACCAATTTTAGATGGAAATTTTGATAACTATCTTAAAAAATAATCATTATAACATTACACACCTACTATCATACAACTAAAAAAAAAAAAACCATTCACCTTACAATTTATCATAATGTTAAAGTCGCTTTAAATTTAAGGGATAATTACATTGTTGGCCTTTTTCCTTAGTGTATATACCACCAGAGACACTCCTGTTCACGAATCACAAACAAAGGCATTCCTTATAGTTAATACCCCCATAATTTGACCCATATTTCCGAATTGCCCATATTAATATAATTACCCATATGGTCTGGACGTCCAATCCACTAGTCATATATGTCATGTCCATCGCTGTCAACTGTAGTCTCAAATATAGTCTTTATTCCAGCTACAATGTCTAATGAAATAGGTTTTGCTGTGTCATAAGTTGCCTTATTAGCTATATTTCAAATTCAGATTTCAAATTCCATTATTTCGAATTCCTTTGGTTGCTTAAACGCTTATATCAAATCCGATTGTTGCATTTGTATTTAATTAATTGTTTTCCGATTTAATAGAAGAGTTCACCCCCTGTTTGATTCACAGTTAGTTTCGTGATGGATTTCATAGTTACTGTTACGCTAAAGTCTGAATGCAGGACCATCAAGATTAATGGAAGTTTCTCGTTTAATGATCTTGCCTGAGAAGTTGGTGATATGTGGCCTGAATTACGCTAAAAACAAGCTTATAAAACTTTTAACTTCATGTATCCAAATAGAGAGAAAGTATTTGAAGTGCAAGCATATCTCCTCATCTTTCTTCTCCACCCGCAACCACTTCTAAGATTTTTTTTAAAGTTTTTTAGTAATTTTTTTTATTGTGGTGTGATTTTCACCTAATTTTGGAAAGATATATTTTGAAAATTGGTATAGATCGATCTATCACTGTAGCACCACCGTATCGTTGCTGCTTCCACCGCCGCTCTTGGTTGTATTTTTATAACGGATCAATCTACGCATTGTGGCTACAATGTTCGATTAGTAGATCGATCTGTTAAATTTGCTTTTCTATTTTTTCTGAATGGTATTATTATAATTTTTTTAGATGGATAACAATGATAGATTAAATGATAAGAGACATCTTAATGTGGTATCTGTCTCTTTTAATTACTCTCTATGTCTTTACGATTGGTCTGAAATAATCTTAATTTTTCTTATGAAAATTATCTATTGTACTATACTAATTTATTGATTATAAAAGTTTTTTTTTTCTTTTTTGTAATATAAAAGGAAAGAAAAACAAGCTTATAAAAACATTTGAAATCCCAAACAAACAACACTACTTAACATCAATAAGTAATTAAATGGACAATCTATCATATTTCTCTCCATAAAATAAGCAACACAACAATCAAGAACAATTACAAAATATACTTGTTTCACATAAAAATTGCATTATTTTTGTAAATAATCGTAGGTGTTTGCCATTGTGAGTGTGCTCTAACTTACTTAAACCAAGAGTAAGTCTATTGTGCACCACTTACACGGTGCAACTCAAGTTCATTTTTTAAAAGTTATACAATTTATTACAGAAAAATTACACTATAAAAGATACATTTTTCAGTAATAACATGTGTAATTTTTCAATAGTATTTTGTGTAACTTTTAAAAAATGAATTTGAATTGAAACGTCTAAGTGGTGCATAGAAGACTAATCTTAATGGAAACACATGATCTTCTGCCACCTTTGATATAACGTCTTTTGCTTTGGGTAGTTGCAGAAGCATATGACTCAAAGATTATTTCATAGACTAATATTAACATAAAAGTAAAACTAATAAAAGTATAAGGAATATTACCATCTATATAATTTTTTTTCAAAACTCACACTAATGTTGTTGATATTTTCTTTAACTTTGGCAAGACAGCTTACCATAATATTAACTATCCCAAGATAATGCATAATTTACAATTGGAGTTTTTTTAATTTATGACTTGAGGATAAAATAACTATTAGAGACATAAGAGATTAAAAACATCATTCAAAAAAACATGTTAATAAAAAATTCATATATGAATATAAATCCACATTTGATATAAAACATATTAATCAAAGATTCATATATAATTTTAAGAAACACTTAGATATCCTAAATTTTATTTTTTAATAGTAATAGATTATTTTATTTTATTTATTTTAAGTTGTCCAAAACTTCACATACATATAAAATTCTCCTCTCATAATCTTTAGATTGTGATTTTGAAATAATCTATAAATAACTAAGGAAAACTCCATCAAATATCAAATACTAAAATTTTAGATTTTTAGAGTTTTGATTGATAAATTTAAAATTTTGATTAACATCTTTATCTTTTAGAACTTAAATTAATAATGGGCATTTTCAAATTGAATAAAAAAGTAACTATATTTACAAATTGGTTCACAATAATTGCACAGAAGTATAATTTTATCTCCACAAAAGCATATTTTTTATGTAAAGAACTGATTTGTAATTAGTGTCAAGTTTATAAGCTATTTTATAATTTTTTAAATTAATAATTGTTCAATCCCCTTTCAAAAAATAAAAATAATTATTCTACCTTTTTTATTCTAATTGATAGAAGTTCGTTAAAGCTCAATACTTCCCTAAGATTCTGCTCAAAAGGAAATGGAAAATCACTTTCAAGTACTTTATTATTATATGTATAGATGATAATTAATATTATTATTAGTATTTATTTATTTTTGGGAGGTGGGGGGGGGGGGGGGGTGTGTGTGAGGATTATTATTGTAATTTCTACTTCAACAAATTAAGGCATAACTGCCGATATCTGCTCGATATGCCTCATGAATTCGATCATGAAAAAAAGTAAAAAAAAAAAAAAAGGTGACGGCTTGATAACATTCTTATTCACATCATTAATGCAAGACAAATATTCTTCCCTGCAAATTGCCATCAATTGGCATGCTAAAGGTCGGTTAGGAGAATAAGCATCTTTTGACCCCCACCTTTCATTTTCATCCCACCATCCTGCAATCTGAAATCTCTGCAGAATGCATCGCTGAGAAGAGAGGTATGGGGTTGGACGAAGACCCATTTGCACAATCACATTTATTGGTAACAAAAATTCAATGGCGCATTGTTTCTTGTGCCTCAAAATAATTTCTTTTGATTTATGGATTTATTAATTTTTTCCTCACACAGAAGGAAAACAAAATAGGACAAAACAAGCTCCACTGCCACGTGCAGCCCTTTCTATTACAAGTAGACTTCTTCCCTTGGTTTCCGTTTATAAAGACACCTGTTTTTCTGTTTCATTTTTCATTTACTCATGACTCATGTTTTTCTGTGGGGCAAAAACAGAGGTGGCCCTGATCAAGATGTGAGAAGATTTTGACAAATTTGAGTGAGTTTTGTGGTGAAATGAGGGAGAACAGAAAACCCTTTTGCTGTACGGCTTTTTTCTGTAGCTTCAGCGGGTTTGTGATGGACCAATTTGGTAATGTTTGAGTTTGTTGAGGAGATTTTAGTCTTTCTGCATTTTCTTGAATTTTTGGTGTTGGAAATGAGCGGGCATGAGAGGGAAGAAGGGTGTGTTTTTGAGATAGCAGTGGTGGTTCCTAAATGGGGTGAAAACAAAGGGGATGAGAGTGATGTTTCTGATTGTGTTGGAGTTCTTGTTGATCAGCTTAGGAAAAGAGGGCTGATTGTTGAAAGAGTTGTGGGACTCCAAAATGAGTTTCTTAAGGTATATTCAAGTTTCATTATATCTCTGTTTCGTTCTCTTTTCTCGCTATATTGGGAATTCATGTTCTCAATTTTGATTTTTGTGTAAAATATGTTCATAATCAGTCACTGCTCTGCTGATTTATGCAATCTTTTTTTCTTGTAAAAAGTGAACATGTTTGTGAAGTTTCAGTGCAATGTTGATTTAGTATGAAACATATTCTGGTCGAATTCTTGTGATTTTCAGCTGTCTGCATCAGATGAGGTTCTGGGGAAGACTGCAGCTGAGTTACAATTCAGAAAACGGACTAAAATAGGTGATTCTTTGTCCTCCCCCCCCCCCCCCCCCCCCAAAGTATAAGCAGTAGCTATTTTTTTATGATGCGAGGGGTTTCAAACCTAAGTAGTAGATATTACTTGCCCTAAACTTACAATGAATCTTGCTGTTATCAGGAATGGATCTTCCATTTGAGTGGGATGAGGCTGAAGCTTTTGATAGGTTACCAGATGGTTCCTTGTTCAGTTGGTGTGAACGATTCCATTGTTACAAGCACATATTATATGGGATTGTGAGTTACTTATGTCCTAATTTAGACTAATGTTGTTGTATGCATGCTGATGAAAGAAATATTGTGTAGGTTAATATGGAAAAGTCATTTGTAGCATTGAAATCTGATTCTAGAGAGGAACACTGGAATCCGGGTGAATCGCTTTTCCAAAAGTTGGAAACAATTGGCATTGTCAAAGAAATATTTCCAATCCATGGTATTATCTCATCTTGTTTTGTTCATAGCTGTCAAATTCCGGACATTAGAGAATCATATTTGCTCCTTGTAGATGAAAGGAAACGGAAACAGCTTCTGAGAAGTTGGGCGATGAACTGGTTAGACTTCACATCACAGCCAATCGATGATATATGTTCATATTATGGGATTAAGGTTGACGTCAAATACTTTTTGTTCAATTATAACTTTCGTTTGCTTCGACGAAAATCACATCTTTATTGTTGATCATGTAGATTGCTACATACTTTGCCTTCCTTGGAATGTACACAAAGTGGATGCTATTTCCTGCTTCATTAGGCCTTGCAGTTCAATTAGTGGACTTTGGGTAGAATCTTGAACTTCGAGTTTGCAAACACACCCTAAATGTGCAGCTTTTGTTAACTTTTATTTGGAGAAGCTGATTGATCTTTTTTCACTTCATTTAGATCATTGCAGTCTCTGGTTCTCCCTATTTTCTTCGTGTGCCTTATAACATGGGCTGTCTTGTTTTTCCAGTTCTGGAAACGTAAGAACTCAGCCATTACAGCTAGGTACGTTTTGATCCGGTTTACCAATCGAATACATTTGGTATTCTGTCGAATCAACTTTTTATTTTTTCCTTTCGACTTGTTCTGGGGGATGCAGGTTGCAGATATACCGTCCAGCTGGTTCAGAACCCGAATACAAATCCCAGAAACAGATTCCTTCAGAACTCATGAAGAAACAGAGCACAGATAGAATGAACGATAAAGCAATCTTTGAGAGAGAAGAGTGGTTTAGATGGTCAATGAGATTTAGAAATGATGCCTTCATTATACTGGGCATCATATGTCTCCAGCTACCGTTTGAGTTGGCTTACGCTCATCTTTATGAGGTTTTGCGCTCCGATATTCTTAAGTAAGCACTCGATCAAAGTACTTCCTCAACCCCCCCACCAAATATCCATTTAATTCTAATTTATTTCTTCTACTTTTATATCTCCTAGGTTTGGTTTGACAGCAATTTACCTCCTCACAATTCAGTATTTCACAAGAATGGGTGGCAAGATATCGATGAAGCTTATTAAATATGAAAATTACGAAAATGCTGAGCATAGAGCAAACAGTCTTGTATACAAGGTAGATAGAAAGAAGGCTTCACACTCCTTAATAGTCTTAAAATATATCAAAACTCAAATGTTGTTTTGCCCAGGTGTTTGGCCTTTACTTCATGCAGTCATATATTGGAGTATTTTATCATGCTCTGCTGCACCGTAACTTCGTGACTCTTCGGCAAGTTTTAGTCCAACGTCTTCTTATATCTGAGGTTGAAATAAATTGAATGGCTGAGTTCTATTTTGCATAATTTTCTGAATTTCTGTCACTTATGCTTGCTGGAACTTGCTTTCAGGTGCTTGAGAATCTTCTGGAAAATTCCATTCCGTATCTTTCGTACAGCTTCAGGAAATTTAGAGCTGTCAGGTATCTTTCTGTAATGAATATCAGCATTCTAATCGATCTCACTTAAATCAGTTTTTATGTAAGATAAATGCGATGCGTAACTCTGAAGGAACAAGCGGAAGCGTGAAAAAGGAGCATCAACGAGCAAATCACGTCTCATTTCTCGAGTGGAGAAGGAATATCTTAAACCTGCTTATGCTGCAAGTATTGGCCAGGATATCGAGGATGGACTTTTTGATGGTAATATGTGACATATTATCTTCCCTTAATTAGCCATCAAAGCAAGGCTCTCTCATTTACTTGTTGATACTATAATTTGATAATATCATTAAGCTCCTTATTTCCTAGCCCTCATAGATGATAGAACTGAGGATGTTTTGCTTAAATTTTAAAAACTATGGAATAAGTCTTTCCTTGTACCTTTTATTATGGGGAAATTAGTTGAAATTTTCGAAGTGCTCGAGTTCATTAAAGTTGGTAAGGAGATTGAAAATATCTGTAA
Organism: Prunella vulgaris; assembly: GCA_026898435.1. Taxonomy (NCBI): domain Eukaryota; kingdom Viridiplantae; phylum Streptophyta; class Magnoliopsida; order Lamiales; family Lamiaceae; genus Prunella; species Prunella vulgaris. Next base: position 290,328 of record JAPKLY010000173.1, read on the forward strand.
CTGCTGCAGATTTTCTGGAGTTGGTGTTGCAGTTTGGCATGATCATGATGTTTGCTTGTGCATTCCCTCTCGCGTTCACCTTCGCAGCAGTGGTATCGTCGAATTTTCCTTTTTCCTTTTTTTTGTCATTTTTTTTTTTAAATTTGCTTTGGTTTGATGTGATTTCACTTCTCCACTCTTTTGATTACCAGAATAATATAACAGAAATTAGAGCAGATGCCCTGAAATTGCTCGCAATGATGAGGAGGCCGATACCTCGTGCTGATGCAACAATTGGAGCGTGGCTGAATATTTTTCAGGTGACACTAGTTTTGCGGTGCAATTTTTCACAACTAATACTTTTCATTGAGGACAATTAATACTAACAAACTTATACCTTTCAGTTAAACAATGAATGCTTTTAAAAAAATACACATGAGTTGCACGATGCACCTAGTGTATACAAGTTTGTCTTTTTTGGTATAAAAGCCATGTCTCAATCAATCAAGGTTATGTCATGATTGGTTTTCTAACATTATTTCAACTTCTGTTCTGACCTGTTGTATTTCAGTTTCTGGTAGTGATGTCGATTTGTACGAATAGCGCACTCCTAGTATGCTTGTATGATCGGGAAGGAACTTGGCGTGTGTCACCAGGACTTGCAGCCATCCTAGTCATGGAACATGTGCTTTTGTTCCTTAAATTTGGATTTTCCCGAATTGTCCCCGAGGTACGTGAGGGTTACTTAAAACACTTGCAAATAAACTCGACGAATTGAAAAACTAAAGTCTCCTTCATGATAGCTAAATGGTTAAGATCACATGTTTGAGGCTGTTCGAGACAGCCATTGTCTCGGTATCCTTTCTGTGTATCCGACTTTTCTTCAAAGGGACTAAAGTTTGATTTTCAGCCTCACTATATTTTCCTGATTATATGAAATTGAGTTGGTATTATGTAAAACAATGTTACTGTTTAGCTGGTTCACAACTAACATGTTTCAATGAAATAACTAATATTGTTTAAAGATACACAAACGATGCAAACTAAGTTACCTGGTAAAACTGATTTACATTAGACTTTGTCTATGAAATTTAGTTGTGAACTACTTGTTCTTTTGCTTTAAATAGGAGCCTGAATGGGTAACAGCCACTCGAAGGAAAAACGCAACACAAGCAGAACAAATGTGCAGTAAACAACTCTTGAGAAGCATTTCAGGCGACGATAGATGGTTCCAGGAAGCTAGAAAGAACGATTAGAAAGGACTCGACTTGATTGTAGGAGCACTTTCTCGGCCTTGTAAGACTCGTACACGATCCTGCTGTTGCTTACTCCGATGTGAGCCCGAGGTTTTCGTGAACTTGTATGATGAATGTTTGTCTAAATGAAATGCTATGTTGTGAGCTGTTGTACTTGGATAGTTCTCTTAAATTGGCTTTTTTTTTTTTTAATCTTGTTTACAATAGTGAAACATTTTTCCATTAGTCTTTCTTATATGAATTGCAAGACTACATTTAAATTTGAACTTCACATTTTTTTGTTATATTCCCCTCCCAAAAGTGTGAAGATTATTAAGATTTCACACGGAACACAAATACAAGAACTACCAGCTGTACATGAGTTCGAGTCGAATGTAATAACATTTTTGCATCACACTGCTTATGAATGGATGATCTTGCAACTCTTCTGATCTAGCATTATTGATCATCATATCTTGGCCGTGGAATCAGTCTCTCGTTAAAGTATTTCGAGATGAAGTCGAATTCTGTCACCCAATCTCTATTTCCGGGAGCTGCCAAAATGCTGGCTCACCTGCCTAGCATAGGTGATAACTGCTTTAGCCCATTTCTTGATCTCCCCTTTGAATTTGTCAGAGTCCAAATGCTTGAGAGATTTCACACCAGGATCAATCGATATCTCCATGAACGAGAAGCACCCGTTCAGACGCCTTCTGCTCGTTCCATCTTCGGAAGAACTGATGATCGTTTTGCCTTTTCGTCCTCGTCCTCCTCTATACGATGCTGATTTTTCTTTGGAGTGTTCTTCCATTGAATGGAATAGTTCAAATGGCTTGTTGTAAAAGCAATGCTCATTCTTTGTATTTATAAGTGTGATGACAAGAGGGTTGGTGACTCTTGATGCGTGTCCTGCAAATTCCATTGACTTGTGGCATTGCCATCTTAAACTTCAATCAGGAAATTTGCCCAACTTGCTAAAAAACAAGTCTAAAAAGTACTAATGGTTGCAAACGAGTTGTTTACGAGTCTAAAACTAATGATTTTTCAACACAAAGTATAAAATTAGCATTTTATGGAGTAGTTAAATGTCTATCCAGAGCTTGAAATATAAAAAAACTATTATATTTTTATTTATTTATATACAATTTTTTTCATTACTTATATATATTTTTTTAAATTCAATCACGTGAATTAGTATATTTTCTACTTCTTTTGGAGTTGATATTTATAAAAAGATAACTTAAATAAAAAAAGTTGCAAAATGTCAAACATGATCTTAAATTTTATACCTAGGTTCTGAATCGCTAGTTTTTTACATTTAAGGCTCTACATCGATATGAAAATATTTTTAAACCTTAAATTGAAAATTTTAGTGTCTTTCAAGTCTTGAATTGATAAACTTTTATTTTAAATAATAAATACAATCAATCGATGAAGGAAGTGATGTTCGTAAGATATTTACATGGAACACTTATTAAATCTGTTGACCACAAGTTTTTCTAAGTTGTGTGCAATTATTCAGCAGAAGGTTTAATTAGCTCTTTGAGTCGTACAAGTCTAAATACATGCCTTGTTTGCCAATCCAACACTACTTCTACTTCTCAACTAAACTTCGTGAAGAAGCATCACTTGGAGAGAAACCCACGAAAGAAACATGAGAAAACTTGTCCTCATTTTCTTTTGGCGTAATTTAATATTACATCCACTCTTTGTTTTAAATGTGCCTTGGAAATGAGGTCACAGAAACTGGAAAAATATTACTAGAAGACATCATAACTTCAAGAGAACGACCATTTGGCTCATATAAAGAGAATATCAACACTGAAAAACAAAGAAACGCCAATCTGCAGCACAACAAAATTTTCTTAAAACTATATATGCAAACTGCAAATCTAGACTACTTAGAAGTATCTATTACCTATGCAGATTATAAAGTAATGAAGGAGTCATGAGCTTTTACATTAAAATAATTGATGTTAAAAGCAGCAAATTTGACAAACAGATCAACATGAAATGTATAAAATATAATGGATGTGATATGTGTATCCCGGGCCCAAAAGATAATACCACAACATATCCGAAATTTGGTGAAAGTGATAACTGCAAAAACACCGGCACGCAAAGGTGCATGAAAAGAGATAAAATGACAATTCAAGCTAATTCAATAACTTCTAAACATTCTGCCGAGGGACCTAAGCAGCCTGCCTGTTCTTCTTCTTGACACCAGATTTGGCAACCTTGAGGCTTCTGTGCACAACGCTCAATCTTGCGAGCGCTGCCTTCTTCAGATCAGGCCTGTAATGGTTATCAGACACCTGCACTCCAGAAAGAATTGATGAATATCGAACAATATTACCCACATAACTAGAAATGAAATAACCCGACATTTTCTTTAACTGAAAAGTAGAATTAGAATCATATTTTATCGTTTTGTACTTATCATTGAACACATGTCAAGATTGTGCACCATCCAAATACGAGGACTAGGACTAACAATGGGTCAGCAGTTACAATATGGTAAGGAAATAAGGACTTCACGTGATGTATTGAAACTTTCAAAACTGATAAAGAAGATAAGCTTGTTAATGGACACAGTGTGCTAAAATGGTTGAGCAAACAGGTTCGTTTTCATGAATTGACTTGTTATAATTTCACCACCCCAAAGAAATATATAAGCAACTCGACAAGATAAATGAGCATAAACACTATCAGTAGGTGATAACACTATATTACCTGATTGGTGACAGCCTTGGCCATGCGGTAAAATTCTTTCTTCATGAGAGATTTGTTAAGCAGACTGGCGGGCTTATTCTGTTTCTTGGTCTTCGATGTTGCAAGCAAGACCGATTGATCCTTGCCAGGTTGAATGGTAACAGTTTTCTTGTTTGCCAGCCCTAATCACAATAGCAACAACCGATCATAAAAGTAATATCATCATGTCACCTGGTGGAGTTCAGGTTGATGAACAGTATGACCAAGTAATTTTCAATCATCCAACCATCACATAATTCACAATTCCATCAGAAAGATGCAAGTTCAAATTCCTTGGAAACAAATTAAATAGAAATTGAAGAACACAACTTATAGATCACTCTGCTAAATTCTCTTATTTGGACTACTCACAAGTACAACATTAGAAACAGAAAATAAGCCGACAAACTGAAATGTTAATATGAATTATAATTGTAAACAGAATAGTTATCAAAATTAATATAGTCAAGTAGTAGAACAGACACAGTCCACACTTAATCTGCACACTCATAAATCCAAAAAATCCAGCAATACTCAAAAAAAAATACTGCACAAACTACTTTTAACTTAAATCACTCTGAACACTTAATGGGTAAATAAATGAACAATTCACCAAAATTATGTTTATAAATCAGGTAAAAAGAAGGCAAACAATTACAAAGAGTAGAAGGTTTGGACATAAAACTAAAGAAACACACCAGAGTGCTTGTAGGAGTGCAAGTTGTAGAGATTGTTAGGCTCCTTGCTGAACTTAATGCCGGCGGTTCCATTTCCGAACTCCTTCACCAGAAATGAATTGTTCTTCTTCACGATCTCCCATATCAGCTGTCCTGGGACTGTCGCCATTCCTAACACAAACAAACCCTTAATCACGTCCACGGAAAAATAACACACACAGATCAAAGAATGAAATCATATAACGAATGCGTATATGTAACAGCATGTTATCGAAGGGCAAATTTACCTACAGAGAGATTGGAGAATCGAAGATTTTGCAGCGCGGCGGCTTGACGAGCGAAGAACAGAACTGGAGACGAGGCCGTGAAATATATGCGGTTTGATAAACCCTAGTGGGAGGTTTCAATGACTAAAATACCCCTCCCTGTACTCTCTCTCCCCGCACCTCTCTCGTATCTGTTGGGATCCTTTCGTATTTTCTCATATACTTGTTTTACAATTTGATGGACCAAATCCGAAGTATACAATCAACTAAATTACAATAATTTGGGCAACGAATAAAAAGAAAAAAAAACAAATAATACTAGTAAAAAAATTACCATTTGTATTATTTTAAAATTAGTCTCAAATATTTGGGATTAATGACTAATTCTAAAATAATACTCCCTCCATCCTAAAAGACATTACATACTTTCTATTTTGGTCTACCCATAAAAAAATTGTATATTTAAAAGTGGAAACTATTTATTAAACTCCACTCTCACATTATACATATAATATTCAAAAAAATGTATTTTTTATACTTTTTGTTTAAACAGCGTGCCCAAAAGACTTCGCAATGTCTTTTGGAACGGAGAAAGTACATATAATGGGACAAAAAGTGCAAAATTTTTCATAAAAAACTAATAAATTTATTTCTTTTGATCATATTGTTTATACTACATCTATAATTTTATCACTATCTTAATATGTAGCCCAAGAGACAACAAGAAATTCAGTGGAACGAGAGTATATATTAATAAAATAAAACTCCCTATAATTATTTTCATATTTACTATATCGATCCTCCCAAATTTATTTTTACACTCTTAAAAAAATATTAATATTTAATATAATACTTAGATTATACATTCTTTATATACTTAAAAGTGTAACAACTTATTTTTAACCGACTAAAAATAAATTTAAAACGGACAAACTATCATATTAAAGATCCGCAACTTGTTGGTAGTGAAACACATGAATACATCTCTTATAATTCGAATTTATATGAACTCGTATCATTGTTATGTATAATCACTATCACCTTTATTTATATATATTATTGCTGTTATAAAAGTATAAATCACTATTATTCATATGTACTTTTGCTGTTATAAAAATATACTTAATTTTTTATCAGTAATAATACAAAATAATAATAACGAATATACATAACAGTGATAGCAGTGATAATTGGTGAATTTGGATTCATAATTTTTTTTGTAGAAATACATTGTCAATAAAATTTGGGGTGACTTACATATAGGTTCAAAAAAATCACTATATTTACAAATAGGTGTTGTGCAGAAAAAAAAATATGCTTCTATGCAAATATTTTGAACCTATTTATAAATATAGTAATTTTCTTGAACCTACATGTAAATCATCCTAAAATTTGGATACTTGGTAGATATGTTGCATTCTTATTATACAATAAACAGTACTAGAGTAGATACAGAAGCTTCAAAATTAGTAACACCATAATTCAAGAGCAGTCTACCATACAAGCATTGTAAGATCAGCATTCTTGGCTCCTCAGCTACTTATACAGTATATACACAGCCAAAGTAGCATATTGTTCGACTCTATCGTTTTTCTATGACAACGAAACGCAAAGTTTTATCATACATAAAGGACTTATACGCACAGTGCAGAATGTACATTGCTGGTGAGTTTTCAGACACTAGCTGTTAACAAACAGAACACAGATGGGAAAGAAAATGTTCCAAGTATAGATTCTCAATCCCAGAAACCGACCTTCAGACAGCAGGCCTTCCATTAGGCCGAATCGAGCTGTTCAGTGCAGCGTTGATCCTACTGAAAACGACATTTAAAGGGATGCAGGCTATAGCCGGACCCTTGACCTTCTCCAGCGCTCGTTTGTTCTCTTCTTGATGAGCACCTGTCAGAGACGACAACTTCCTAATCTTCTTCGACGAAACCCCGTTTCTCCTTCCCTTGAAAGGATGTTTACTGGGCCGCCTCCCGCTTGCCTTTTGACCGTAGGTCGCATCAACACTCTCGTTAAACTCTGAACGGCTGATGTAACATTCAGAGAAACTGAGGATTTCATCGCAAAAGCCATCATCCAGCACCTCGATTTGGAGGGGGTGACCGATGATGGGACCGCCACGAAGCTTGCTCATTAGGGAAATATATGGGACTCGCTGGGGTTGATAACTTGATTTCACCTCCACGTTGATATCGTACAAGCCCAAACCACCACTGTGGTGTCCAAGCGAAAAGTCGTATGAATCATACTTTGGGTTGACCACGAAACGAGACTGACGACAGGGTAGTAGCCGTTGGGGAGCCCCCATTTCAGGCATTGATCCTCTTGCTTGAGATTCTTTGTGGGGGGCATTCCAGCTCCAACCGCGAAATTCTTTGACATAATTATCAGCTTCTCGTCTCGAAATGAGGGACCCACCGACCCGCTCAGAGTCCACGGGAAGGGTACCCCGTTCAATGCTCCCCATGTGTGTTTCGGCCTCATCATCCATGTCCATTTTTCTGGGTCTTGAATTTCGTTTCCCTTTTAGCTGCCACTTAGGAGTGCCTTTCTCTATCTTCTGGCTGATATTACGAACATCAACAGTGCCTGAACTGGTTGAACCAGTCTCGTTGTGCTCCTCGTTCCCCAAAGATATTGTCTCAACATGACTACTTTGGCTGGATTGCGCTCCTGCAGCCTTCTGTGATGCACCCGCATTAATTGTGGATAAATCTGCAGAAAAAAAAAAGCATATGAATCAAGGTCCTTCACAAAACCAGTCATGCAAAACACGTCTATGCAACTACCCCAAGGAGGTGATGAAGACAGCCTACTGATGAATGAGAGACAGAAAACATAAAACCTAGATGGTGATGAAACATCCAATTCTCAACTTATTATCAAAGACCAAGAATACTACATAAAATCTGGAATCCTCCTCGTATAACCACATTGCACTTCTAGAAGTACCCAATGGTATCATAGAATATTATACCTATAGGTAAGATGAAAAACAAACAAGCACTACTTAAACATAAAGTGCCTCAATCAAATCATACCTGCAGAGTGCTTTCCTTCAGCAACAAGAGGCACATCGAACAACCTATCAGAAGATCTGCAGTGAGTAGCCTCTACCGCACTGGAAATTTCATTCTCCTTCAGCTTGGGTTCAAGGGAAGCATCCGCATGCCCAGATGTGTTCAATGATATTGCATTCTCACATGAAACACCAGTACTATCCGAGTTGTTGTTCATACCAATCGAGCTGTTTATCTTAGATTCATTAGATTCTAATCCAGAAACCTTGCTCTCACATGCCCCTGGAACAGAAGATCCAGTTGGACTAGACAACTGGTCACAAACAACAGGAACAGACACCATTGACGTACACTCCAAAACTTTTGCCAAAGGACGTTTCCGGCTTTTCCTTTTCAAGAATTCATGAACATGAGCAACCTGGGATCTTTTTCTTCTTGGTGAAGATGATACGCCAATTCCCAGGTCCTTGAGTCCTCTCATTCGTTTTGTTCCTTCATTCCCATCGTCTTCTGAATCATTTGGAGTTCTCCATCTCTTAGGCTCTCCCTTGATTGCACTTAAATGATCTGGCTCCTCAAATGAAACACCAGAATGAGAGACTTCTGGGGCTGAATCTGAATCATCTTCCAAACTATCCAAAGTCGCATTGATATCTTCATCACGGGGAGGTGAAGAAGGTGATTCATCAACATGATGTTGCTTCTCTTCTTGTACTTCTTTTGGTCCAGCATACAAGTTTGTGGAGTCCTTACCAAGACGAGCACTTTCTATCTCCAGTGCATGAAGAATGGCATCTTCTCTTCGAGCATATTTGACTGCCTTCTTAGAAGGAGCAGATAAAGATGCCTTTGCTTTCTCAATGCAATCATCATACTCCCCACAACGAAAAGCTTTCACTCGTTTTGACTTCTCCAGATTATACCAGTCCCTAAGAGAGAATAGGAAACTAAATTCAAGAGTAGGAAAATGGAACAGTTTGTTTCCTAAGAAGAAATACAACAGTTCTAACAGTTGAGCCATCAAAAACTTGCCGCAACATTACACATGAACTATCAGCACAAAATGGTCAAGTCTCAATTCATTCCGTAATTTCCAACTAGAAGTTATTTGCAATAAATAAACGACAACCAGAAACGCAATATGATATTTATCAACAGCAAAGAATTAATAACATCAAATGTGCAGCTAAACTCATCATAAAATCCTACACTGTCCCATAAAAACAAAGATGCTCCTCTGAGTAATTTAATATACCATGGGTCCACTCATTTGCATATCTTGCTCTGTGAATACATACTCCCATTATCATAATTTCATAACTTTAAATTGCTTATAATTGTGCTATATCGAAAAGCAGGCACCAAAATGGATAGGATTAAAAGTTTTGATCTCTTATTAAATCAACATTACAACTTAAATGCTCCATAAGAAATGAGGACAGGCGCCAACACAAGTAGGAGAAATAAGCATCCATGTGAAAAATTGCACTCAAAACAAGAAAGAAATTTTTTTGTTGATGTAGAATAGTTATCTTTGATATGTTTAAATTCTTTGATTAGAACATACAAGTCACTCACCTATCTGTGTGACACAGAACTTTATTTAATAGACACCGTAGAAGAAAGGCGGCATAGCTTGGCATACTATGTCGTACAATCTTCTCTGTTTCGGAATGAAATAATATTTGACATCATGTCTCACCAAATTAAGAAATAAAAATTGGCTGCAACTGAAAAAAGAATCACGACTGTCCTGTTTATTATTCGTCAGGCCAAAAGATATCACCTAAAATCTCTTTCAATGACATAACACCCCGTTATTGGGGTGAATAATTGAAGATTTTAACCTCAGCGAAGACGACAATCAAGAAACGACAAATAACTTGATTGCTTGCATTCCACTTTCGAGATGACGAATGGCAAACCAATGCAACGGATGACCATTCAAAATACCCTTAACATTCATCATTCATTAATCCACAAATATTCAAGACATACAAATAGCTCTTCCATAACGAATTGAATTAACAGCACAACCATCTAGCATTTGTATGATCATTTTTCTCCATAATATTCCTCTCAGAAGCAGGGTTGTTCAAATTCACATTCAAAACTAGCACCACTTTATAACTAACAGCAGAAACAAACATCAAAATCCAATCAAATAAATAAACAGGAAGACAAGAAGAGATACTTACACACTTGCATCCTCTCTACCAAGGAGCTTTACAGGGGTCCCTGACCTGGGAGTGGGCATACAGCCTTCAGGAAGTTCATCCGGGCCAAGAATCCGGCCAGGCCACCATGACCCGTTTCTCCGACGGACCCACACCAACCCACCGACAGATAGGTCAATGCCCTTGTTGGGTTCCTCTCCAGAACTCCCCATTCAAAAACCACAACCAAAAATGGTTACTCAATCAAACAGGACTAATAGTAAAAGCGCAAAACAGAAAGGGCTACTTCACTTCTCCGTTAAAGTTTTCGAGTCAGCATTTCAGGGCACCCGCGAAGCCCACAAGTAAAATCTCAAACCCTCCTGCACCGCCGCGCAAATCCGTTTAATATCTAGAGAACAGGGGAAATCATTAAGATCACATAACCAACTACTTGAAAAACTTAAAAGATGGAGAAGTGAGGATCACCGCCGTGCAAACCGAAAATTAAAAAAAGGAAAATAAAAACTGAGAACACAGATTATAAGAGAGATAGATCTGGTAGAAGAATTTCGGTGCAAAAAAAAAACTTAATTTTTCGGTTTCTCTCTTCATTTTCAGAAAAAACTCAAAACCCATTAATTGTGCCATTTCACGTGTTCTTTAGGCATTTTAGCGGAAACTCTCGATCTTTTTTCCTGGGCTACTCCAAGCGGTTTGGATTTATCATAGGACCATCTGCTTTTAGATGCAGAGAAAGTACAAGAAACGGCAGAAAAGTTTATGCGTGTGTGCGAGAGAGATACTGTGGAGTGGATGATGGGGCATGCAACAGAAAGAGTTGCAGTGTTTAAAAAAATGGGATCGAGTTTACCTTTTAGTATCCTTATACCGGGACAGAGGAGAGCGGTCATCAAGAGCGAGAAACATCACGAGTTGAGAGGAGAGAGAGAGGGATTTTCTTGAAAAAATTAATAAACATAACATGTGTTATTTATATATATTTTTGAAGTTGGAGGAGAGAGAAACTGAAAAGGAGAGTGCTGTTATCAGGCACGACAGGTTGTATATTAGTATTTCTACACTTGTCCTACATGCAGAATCGCCGATCAAATTTTCATCAAGAATCATGTTCAACGGTTGCGATTGATTTTGGGTGATTTTTTGTTAACGGTGATTAAGGCACTTGTGTTTGAGACTTCGTGTAACCGGCCACACCAGATTATTAGATAGTTCAGTGTCCATTCTTTCCACTGCTAATTAGGTTTTTTCTGTTTCTCTCTTGTTATTTCTTTCTGCAATTTCATCTCGGAGAAAGAGGGTGGACCAAATCGCCGAGCGGGAAGAATTAATCTCAGGCAGCGATGACTGGTATTGTTCATAAATTTAATTTATCTTTGTTGATATTCATAAGGAATTGAATTTCTAGGGTTCTGATTACACAGTACCAAGTTACTCCAATACGTTTTCGATTGTTTAGCTTAATAGTTTTGATTCCTTCCAAAGCTTCTAACTCTGGTGATTCAATTTCAATTTCAATTTCAATTTAGTATTACGAGAAGTAACATGAAAATGACTTTGAGCAATTCGTTCTATCAATTCTGTATCGGTGGCCCCAGAACATTGTTTGAATTTATGAGGTTGGTTCATTGCTTACGTTATCAATGTCGAGCAACTATCTATTTTGGGTTTATCTGTATTTTGATGTTTATATATTTTAAAAAATTGTGACGTATCGTTAGATGGAGGTTGAACTTTAATACCAACAAGAAGTAGTAAAGGATGAATTTCAGGGCTTATATTATTTTGCCTTTGACTTGTATTGGAATACATAACCAAGCAATTAAACACTAAACCCATTAATTGATGTTAAAATTTAGGGTACATAATGTTCTTGGAAGATTTTTAGTTTGCTTCATTTATGATATGGTTTTACTATATTGAGATTTTTTTTATGGTCTAATTCATCTTCATTTTATACAATGCTTTGGCAAGACTATAAGCAGGAGCAGGACATGGAAATTGAAGCCTTGGAAGCAATTCTTATGGATGATTTTAAAGGTCTATATCTCCTGCTAAGTGTATCTTTAGTTTCTTTTATATATTTGCGCATGCACCTAAGCCCTATAACTTAATTAATTCTAGTGAATTCCTTATACCAGAAATTCCTTCTACTGAAAGTGGTCTGAATACATCAAATCGCTGCTTCCAGATAACAATTTGTCCCCAGGTAAACATATTTTCACATGTCCTGGAGCATAAAGACAATGTTCATTTGCTTTTCTAACTTCACCATTATTGCCAACAGGATGATGAGGCAGAGGAATCAAATATGCCTTTAGGTACTATAACTTACTGTATCTGTTCTTGTTAAAGTTCTATCAGCTTTCCTTGTATGGAACGATACTTGTTCTCTTCCCGAAGTGATAACTCTTGATAATTCTTAATTGCAGTTCGGTTGGCATTGATATTCTCTCACACAGAAAAGTATCCTGATGAACCTCCACTTCTCAATGTGAAAAGGTTACTTGATGCAGTTTTATGGCATGTTTTATGTTTGTTTTCAATTTATATTTGTAAATAAACAGCAAAACCATGTCTAAATTGTCCCAATTTTGTTAAGTAATTTAAACAAGGCTGGATAGGCCTACACCTATGCCTGCGATGACTTCCATGTCATGTCTTCTTCCGTGCTCATAGGTTTACTGATAAATTAAGTATTGGTAGGTTCAAACACTAGTTCTTACTGCTAACCATTGTTCTCATTATATTGTTCCAGTTTGAAAGCAATTCCAATGGGAGATCTTAAGGTTCTGAAAGAAAAGCTTGACCAAGAGGTAACACCTTAAATTTGCCAACTGTTACCCACTGAGTCTGTCTTTGTGTGCATCTGAACTTGTTCCGTTTTCAATTATAACTGCTACAATCTTAATCTCCCTTTTTTGCTAAAACGCTCATATGTCATAGGCGGCGGAAAATCTTGGTATGGCTATGGTCTACACATTGGTTGGATCAGCTAAGGAATGGCTTTCTGAAAGATTTTCTCAGGATGATGAAGATGAGGCTGATGAGGAAGACGAGGCTGCAAAAGATGAGGTATTCTTGTCCTGTGATTTTTGTATCTTCTGGTAGATGTTGTGTGTTCAAGGGTTGCGTCTTTTTCAGAAACTTGCACTGGAACACCTTGCTTTTTTTTTTTTTTTTGTGATTCAGTCCTTCCATATAAAAATAATTATCTAAAGGTGTTGCATTGTCCTGCTCAGATTTTCACTATCTTCTATCCTGCTAAATTTGTTAGTGGATAGGCGTTACTGTAATTTCTAAAATTTTTGCATCATGCACCTGAAGAAACCTATGCTAGTGGTCTTATGCGCATTGAGTTTAGCTCTATTGGTTAGTTGCATCAGTTTTGAGCAGGGCTGTCACAATCTTGTGCTAACAAAAAGTAAAAAACCAACAACTCTTCTGAAAGGTTCAAATATGATGGGCAAAAGTTGGTGGGATTTTATATGAATTTAATTCAGCTATTTTACCTTCGAGATTAGCTTAATGTGTTAGGTGCATATTATTTTCAGATTATTGTACCACATGGAGAACCGGTCACTGTTGATACATTTTTGGCATGGCGTGAGAAATTTGAAGCAGAATTAGCACTTGAAAGAGCCAAGTGAGTTCCCTCTATGAATTAAGGTGCTGTCTTACTTTTAAGGAGAGTATGCTAGATTGAGTTAGCACGATCATGAAATGCTTCTATTACAGTAAATGACAGATGGAACAATCTGTTTGCTAATGTAGTTAGAGTTGGTGTATAAAGATGAAGGCTTGTGAGTTGTGGCTGTGAGTCGTGACTTGTTACTGTAGAGAGATCTTTAACAATCTTGCAGGAAGAGGGGCTATTTTTGTGTAGCTACATATAGATGTATGATTTTGCTGGCAATCATTCTTATTATATGTTGTTGACATTCATTGCTTTAGGCTAATGCCAGATTCAGCACTTACTGCAACAAAGGAAAAAAGGCTTACTGGCAGACAGTGGTTTGAAAGTGGAAGAGCTTCTGGGGTACTTCTTCCTTTAGATCATTTTCTATTTTCAGGATCTATCATTTTGACACCCCCCTAATCATAATGTCATCATTCTTATATAAATGAGAGGGTTTAGGGTTTAGTGTTTACTTTGTCAGTGCATGTAATTTATTCTTTGGTCAATATTTCGATATTGGCCTGCTCGTGAAGTGGTCTCAGAAGTATCATAAGATAAAGCAAACAATTAATATTTCTGGAAAATCAACATTTAAGTACAAACCATGGCAAGACCTGTTTTCGTTTGTTCAAGTCAAGTCATGTTGTTATGCCTGTGGTCAGAAAGTTTAAATTTTCTGGACTTTGCTGAGATTGAAAAGATGTGGTTAAAATGTTTTCTTGGTTCTATCCATTCCATGCAGAAAGGTGCTGCACCTATTGTTGAGGGTTCTGAGGAAGACGAGGAGGATATTGATTTTGATGATGATGACGACTTCGAAGGTTAGTCATCCAAATCCTTAAAACCCAACCCCCAACCCCCCATGTCCAAAAAAAATCCTCTATTCTAAACTGCTGCTTTTCATGGCCACCCAGATGATGAAGAGGACATGCTTGACCACTATCTGGCAGAAAGTACAGAGGCAACTAACTGACTCAGCAAAGTTTGGTGCTGTAGCCTGGAATTGGTGCCCCAGGACTAGCTTTGACAATGATAAACAAGGCCCAATTAGGTATGAGAACTTGGCCGTACTACGAGATTACCACCTGATGAAGAGCCTATGTGCACTGGGAAAAAGATCTTGCTGAGAGATGAGAGCTGCTTTTTTCATTCGTGAACTATGTATAACAAATTTTGAGAGAATTGCTGAAGGGCTATCGATTCTGTGATTCCTTTGAACCTCTGTTTTTTATGTCATGGCGCTGAGACTTGCTGCATATATTTACCCAAAAAGAATGTCCCTAATCAAGTGGAAAATTGTGGGAGAATTCTTGATATAAATTGTATCGAAATGTAGGTATTTTTCTAAAACACATATGTGCCGGTAGCAGGTTTCCTGTGTGAGAGTACAGAGCAAGATATCCTGTTTTCAAAATTATTTTGTATCTCAATTTTGGTATATATATTAAACCCTATTCATAAATTGTAACCGAATACTGCACCAAATTTGCTTTCTTTCCCATGGCCTCTCCTTCATCTGCCCTCTGTTGGGTTTTGGAGCTTGATTGATTGCTTCATGTCCTAGCTTCTCGGCGATTCTACTTGCCGGAGAGTTGGCAGGGGTTCATTATCACTCGAGGATTCTCCACAGTGATAGTCAAAGTGCTATTCACTTAGCAAAGAATCTAGCTTTTCACTCGAGGAAGTGAGAAAATCCACTGTCATGGCATGCCCATTCACCACATTACTCATCTTTAGTACATGCCAATCATTTTCGAAATACAAAGAGCATAAAGGAGACACCCAGCTAACTTGAATAGTTTCACACATAAGTCGCAACCACAGACATATATGTCTCAAGCATACCTTGACCTTTGGAGGAGCTCTGACTGAGTCTCCAAATAAAATCCCAATCTACTTGCAATCCCCAAACATCGTAACCAGTATAAATCCAAATTACAATTTGTTGATGGTACTAACGAATAAACCAACACAAAAGCTGCTGAGTAGTTGCAATAATTCTCATCAAAACCATCATTGCATTTATATCCACTCAAAGACCTCAAAATCAATAAGAAGAGTCTGACACTGTTCTACTATGCTATATCTCAACTGACAGCAAGTACCATAGCTTTCAACACAAAGAAATCTAAAGTCATAGAGCATGCTGATTGCTGACCTATCAAATCGATTCCAGAAATAGAAATACAAAACTTCAATTTATCAATGATAATGAATGTGAGAGTAAGCTATAAAAGTACCCCGAGAGCCCCTGGTGCTCCAGGGTATGATGAACAAGATAAATAGCAAGACGTCTCTCAACAAAGCATGGCTGATGGTTTGTTGTTTAACCCTGCACCTGTCGACTCAACAGAAAGACATTCTCATTTTCACCCTTCTACGACTTGAGCTATGCCTATGCCTTGAGGGAAAATTGGGGACTTGGAAATGACTCCAGCCAGTTCCTGTCTCCTCAATAGCCTACTGGAGGGCTCAAATTTAGAACTTTGAATTTCTCCCAAGTCTATTGATCTCAATGGGAAATGGGAGCCAACTGCTTCCACAGTTTTATCAATGAAATTAGACCTTGATATGTAGTCCTTCATGCGACAAATGAACTCCAAATGACCCCTTGTCTGTCGATATTCAGGAGCTCGTTTCGGCTGTTTGAGATAACTCATATTACTGATCTCATAATCCCATAAAAAAGAAGTATGATGAATCCACCTATTTTTGGTGATAGACTGAGCATTTCCTCCAAACTTGCGGTTCCCAAGCACATAATCGTTCTCTCGAAGGCTAAAATCCCCGAGTCCCTGAAACACATCCTTGTATATTAAGCTACTCCATGACATGATAGGTTGAGGATATGACTGTAAGCCTGGAACTGCATCCTTATTGCATATGAAGGTTACAAAAATGGTGTTGTGATCAACAATAACAGTTCCACCTCCTGTGAACCTTCGAATGACTGGAATTTCGTCTCTTAGAACAGACTCGGTCTCAACGAGTTCCTCTGGCTTCCCTGAAATACCCATTACAATTGTGGGGTCAATTGTTCCATCATTGATGATGCACCAGTTTTGAGGAGAGGTTCGCAGAAGTCTTTCCTCCAAATGCAATTGCTGTAGAATGGGGACTCCTTTTAACCTGAGAAGATTGATTAGAGGCAATTTCTGCAACACAGCCATCGCCCCGATTTTGCAGTCAGAAGAAAGGGAAGACTACCCTATTTGATTTGCATTCTGTTAACTGCAGCAAAGGAAAGATCAGTATGCATAATAATTA
Source organism: Prunella vulgaris (assembly GCA_026898435.1). Classification (NCBI taxonomy): domain Eukaryota; kingdom Viridiplantae; phylum Streptophyta; class Magnoliopsida; order Lamiales; family Lamiaceae; genus Prunella; species Prunella vulgaris. The sequence goes on from JAPKLY010000173.1 coordinate 307,388, forward strand.
TGCAATGCATCTCACATACAGTCGAATAACACTCAACATTTGGGCAGATACTTCATCCATGCACCTTTCTTGAGTTTTATCTTTTGCTTTTGACGATGTTCCAACCTTTTCTACACACTAATATGCTGATTAAGACACTTGATACTTCTACATGAATTGTAGCTCATGGGATATAGAATTCCCATACAAAATCGCACAATTCATATATAAAATATGGACAACTGCAAAGTAGCTTGCGAAAAGCATACGCAGTCATCTGGTCATGCTCATTTCACACAATTTTGTCATTTGATATCCTCTTTCACTGTCGTGAACACAAAATTGCAAACAAATTCAAATCGCATCTCAGATTTCTTCTCCATAATCCTAGCCCTAGATTCGAAGATTGCCCAAATTTGAAACATCTAAAATCAGTCAAATTAGATTAATTATTTGTTTAAACTTACCTCGTACGCTGAAATACAGTCGTCACCGAAATGCCGAAGCACATAGGAAGATTTTGAAGATTTCAGTGCTGAGGACAATTCAACCTCAAAGAGGGAGTTCTGGCTTACCAGAGTAGAAACCCAATTCCGGTTTTATAAAGATTAGTTTAGAATATTTGTTTATTATTGTAACCAGTACCTTATAGTTAGAGATGTTAATCCGGGCTGGGCTAATAGGGCCGGCCCGTTTAACCCTGAAAAATGCAGGGTTAGGGCCATGCTTTCATTGGCCCGTTTAAATTCGGGTTTTTTTGACCCGGCCCTATTAGCCCGCGGGCTAAACGGGCTAGCCCGCCGGTTAACCGAGCCCGCCCGCTAGCCCGCATAATTTTTTAATTTTATATATATCTATTAAATATATAATATACTTATTAGTTATTATTATTATTAATTGAAGTTATCTCCAATTTCTATTTAGATGTTATATTAATTTTAAGTATTTATACTTGAACTTTTAAATATTTAAGTGTTGACGTTTGAACTTTTGTAATTATATTAAACTATTTTAAATAATTTTAATGAAATTATGGACCATGTTTAGGTTTTAGTTTAAATATTAACATTTTATGACAATTATTTTAGATTATGTGTTAAAATTTAAAATTTTTTATTATTTATGACATGACCCGTTTAGCCCGAGGACCGCTAGGATTAGGGTTAGGTCTCAAATATTAGAGGACCGTTAAGAATGAACCGGATAAAATCCTAACCCGTTTAGCCCGAAACCCGTTAGGGCTGACCCTATAGGGTTAGGACTAGCCCGTTTAACATCTCTACTTATAGTGAGAGGAGAAAGAGTAGAAAAGGGGGGCTTGTTTTTTTGTTTTGTTTTTTCCTTGAAAGAAAGAGAGAAGATTATGGGATGGAATTTAAAGGAAGACACTTTAAAATAAAAATTATTAAAAATTAAATATTTTTGGAATTTTTTTGAAAGAGTACTTTCTCCATCCCTTAAATTTATTCTCATTTGTATGAACGAGTTTTAATAAAAGTGAAATAAAATAAATAAAGCGATATAAAGTGAAATAATTGTGGGATTCATAAAAAAATAAAATAATTATTTGTGAATATAATAATAAAATAATATTTTTTAAAAGAATAAATTTAGGGAACGATAAAAATGGAAAATGAGAATAAATTTGGGGGAAGAGAGTATATAAAAAGTGTAAATAATATTGTAAGGTGTTAAAAAGATACGAAAGGGAGGAAGGCAATATATATTTTGGGATTGGGGGTGAGAGAAACGTAAATGCTGTAATTAGGCACGACAGCTTGTACACTAATATTTCTACACTTGTACTACATGCAGAATTCCAGACCCACTTTTAAACTTTTCATCAAAAATCTACTTTGCTGCTTCTCCCATTATTTCTTTCTGCAATTTTTCAGAGAGAGAGTGAGAGAGATTATCAAAGAACTAATGAGTTGTTCAAAAGTTACTTTCTTGATTTTCACCAGCTTCTTGTTTTCCTGCAAACCCATCTTCTCAGGGTTGAGTTTGAGTTCACAAGCGCTCTCTGAAATCCCCAGAAATTTCCTCAGTTTTGCAAAGAAAGATGAAATCTTTGATTGGATAGTGGGTGTTAGGAGAAAGATACATGAGAATCCTGAACTGGGCTATCAGGAATTTGAGACCAGTGAACTTATAAGACAAGAGTTGGATAAGATGGGGATTTCCTACAAATACCCTGTTGCAGTTACTGGTGTGCTTGGTTATGTCGGCTCAGGGAGACCTCCCTTTGTTGCAATAAGGGCAGATATGGATGCTCTCTCATTACAGGTTTTGCTTCAATTTAGTTTATTTGTTTTCAATTTTGAATCTTGAAATTGTGGACTATTTGTTGAGTGCTTCAATATGGATTTTGACTCAAATTAGTGGAGATTATATGTGACTATTTGATGTTGGGTGTTATGTGTGAACTTAGTTAAGTTAAGAAATTATGAGTGAGCTTATGCTTCTTAATTTTATGATTTATTTCCTGTTTCTATCAAGAATTTGTCTCTTTCACAATGAGAGTGTTGCATGTGGAGTTGCCAAGTTGAGGCATTGTATGATAAACTGTGTTTTTCCTTTTGTTTGTTTTATCTCATTAGATTCGTTTTGACAGGAAATGGTGGAGTGGGATCACAAGAGTAAGAATCCTGGAAAAATGCACGCTTGTGGACACGATGCACATGTAGCTATGCTTCTCGGCGCTGCTAAAATACTACAAGAGCACCGAGACTTGTTGAAGGTCCGTTTCTTCGCCGTAGTAGTACTTCTGTGAAAAGAATTCCGTTCTATATTTGTCCATGGTGCACTTAAATGGTTCATTAGATCATACTTTAACACTTCTCTACGACTCATTATCTGAGTGGCTATTATATTGTGGAGTTGAATCAAAATTAGTCATCTGTTTTTCTGTCAGCGTTACCTGTTTATTTTTGGAGAAACCAGAGAATTGAGTTCAATAAGCGTGCACGATATTGGAATTTACATTGTTGGGATACTTTGTATACGATAACATCTTCAAAGTTGAGAAACTACCATATTAGACTTAATTTTTTTGTGTTAAGTTGATCAAGGTTTACCATAGATTTCGATTTATGGTTAGTTCATTTAATCCTGTCGAAAAATCATATACTAGTCACATCAAGCTGAAAAGGGCCTTCATGAGAAGGAAGCTTTAGAAGTATGCCGTGGACTTTGATTTATAACATGAACTACTTAAGCTAAAGCAATTGAATCTTGTCAGTCAAATGGTACCATCCTTTTCTATTATCCATTTTGCCAATGTGTTTTTGGACAGGGGACAGCTGTTCTTGTTTTCCAACCAGCAGAGGAAGGAGGTGCAGGAGGGGCGAAAAAGATGATAGAAGGTGGAGCACTTGAGAATGTCGAAGCCATCTTCGGCATCCATACAAGTACTTATTTGCCGGTGGGTGAAGTCTCATCTACATCCGGTCCTCTTTTGGGGGGAAGTGGTTTCTTTGAAGCTGTAATAAGTGGGAAAGGGGGCCATGCAGCGATTCCTCAACAATCAATAGATCCAATCGTAGCTGCCTCAAATGTTATTGTCAGCTTACAACATCTTGTCTCTCGAGAAGCTGATCCTCTTGATTCTCAGGTAATATCTTTATCCATGTTTCACTTCGTGTAATAGTGACGTAGCGGAAGGATGATCGACAATACGAGACATGGAGATAGAAGCTGATTAAAATTACATCAGTGAGGGAAATCCTTAAATCTTATTTCTTAGTTAATCAAAAGTCACTGTATTCAGGGAGTATCAATCCCTTAAATACAAGTCTCCAAAGGCTTTAAGCCCACAAAACAAACAGTGAAATAACTTGAGCATATTTAGGCCCAACAACTTAGAAATATACACAAGATCTAAACTTGACATTCTTCTTGCTAGCTTGAGCATGCTTCTCCAAGTATACAATTGCAGACTCATCGCCATCAAATAGTTAAATTGGTCTGAAACTCTCTTCATTTTGGGGTAGCAGAGGTTGCTTTATCGTTGCTGTTAAAATGGAAGATGAAATACTGTGACACAATAGTATACTATTAAGTTCTTGAATGTATCATAGACTCATTGTGATATTAAACTCTCTTGATTACAAAATAATCATACACATGTAACTTGATCACAAGTACACGTGATGTCGTGATCACAACAATTATATCACAAGTACACGTGATGTCTTGATCACGGCAATTATATATGCAGGATGCCGATTCATAAACACCAAATACTCCATGACATTACTTTGTGCAGTACTTGATTTAAAGTTAGAGTGTTTCTGTATTTCTTCATGTCGAAGAAAAGACAGTTATCATGCCAATTTTAATGAGTTGAACAGGTAGTCACAGTGGCTAAATTTCAAGGAGGCGGTGCATTCAACGTTATTCCAGATTCTGTTACGATTGCTGGCACTTTCCGAACCTTTTCAAGCAAGAACTTAATGCAACTTAAGCAACGAATAGGAGAGGTAACATGCTATATAATCACTTAAAACTTTTCTCTTTCTGAAGAAGCTGATTAAGCTTGCTTAAATAATTTACAGGTTGTTACAGGACAAGCTGCTGTACAACGATGCAATGCGACCATCACTTTCGAAACCAAAGACCAAATCTTCTACCCTCCCACTGTAAACAACGACGACCTGCATAAACTGTTCAAAGGAGTCGCATCCGACATGCTTGGCCATGCCGGGGTCAAAGACATGCGGCCATATATGGGGTCAGAAGATTTTTCATTTTATCAAGAGATGATTCCTGGTTACTTCTTTTTTCTGGGAGTGAGAGACGAAACTTTAGAACAGGGTGTTGCACCACACTCACCATATTTCAGAATCAACGAAAGCGGACTTCCTTTGGGTGCTGCGCTTCATGCATCGTTGGTTGTTAGGTACCTTTCTGAGACTCAGACGCCCTCTCCTGTGCATGATGAACTATGATGCTCTTCCCTACCCAATTTTTCATTTTAAATAAATATTTGGAGTACCTAATAAAATGTAAAATCACAAAATTTAACTGACATCTCCTGAATGGATATTATGCTGATCAATTACATAATTCTCATCAAAACCATCATTATAATTATTATCTGCTAGAAGGGCTCGAAGTCTTCAAAATATTTGTTGTAAGAACCTGACTCTCTGCTAATATGCTAAATTTTATGTCATGGAACAAATTCACCTGCTAAACTGATTCCAGAAATAGAAACGCAAATTTTCAATAAACCGATCATAACAAATGTAAGTTGAACCACAACCCCGAGAGCCCTTGAGGGCCCAGGGAGTGATGGATGAGATATAATAACGAGATGTGTCTCAAGCGAGCAGCGTCAACTCAACTGAAAGGCATTCACATTTTTACTCTTGTAAAACTTGAGCTATGTCCTGGGGGCAAATTGGGGCCTTGATAATGACTTCAGCCAGTTGCTCTCTCCTCAATAGTCTACTTGAAGGCTCAAATTTAGAAACAGAGGTATGTGGAATAGTTCCTGGTTCTTTTGATCTCAATAGAAAATGGGAGCCAACTGCTTCCACGGTTATATCAATGAAATGTGACCTTGATATATAGTCCTTCATGCGACAAATGAACTCCAAATGACCCCTTGTCTGTCGATATTCTGGAGCTCGTTTTGGCTGTTTGAGATAACCCAAATTACTCATCTCATAATCCCATTAAAAGGAAGTATGACGAATCCACCTGTTTTTGGTGATAGACATTCTCTCGAAGGCTAAAATCCCCTAGTCCCTGAAACACATCCTTGTATATTATGCTACTCCATGACATGATAGGTTGAGGATATGATAGTAAACCTGCAACAGCATCCTTGTTGCATATGAAGGTCACGGAAATGGTGTTGTGATCAACAATAACAGTACCATCTCCTGTGAACCTTCGAATGACTGGAATTTCATCTCTTAGAACAGACTCGGTCTCAACGAGTTCCTCCGGCTTCCTGAAACACCCATTACAATTGTGGGGTCAATTGATCCATCATCGATGATGCACCACACCAGTTTAGAGGAGAGGTTTGCAGAAGTCTTTCCTCCGAATGCAATTGCTGTAGAATGGGGACTCCTTTTAACCTGAGAAGATTGACTAGAGGCAACACGGTATTTCTGCCCCGATTTTGCAGTCAAAAGAAAGGTACAGACTGCTGAAAAGAATTGATTATTTGATTTGCATTCTGTTAACTGCAGCCATGGAGAGATCACAATGTATAATAATTATGCAATGCATCTTACATACAGAAGAATTAAAGTCAACATTTGGGCAGATACTCCATCCATTCACCTTTCTTGAGTTTAATCTTTTGATTTTGACAATGTTTCAACCTTTTCTACACACTATTACTTTTACATGAGTTGTAACTCATGGGATATAGATTTCCAATTCAAAATCGCACAACTCACCTGTGTGTAAAATATGGAAAACTATATAGAAGCTTGCAAAATGCATTCGCAGTCATCTGGTCATGCTCATTTCACACAATTTTGTCATTTGATATCCTTTTTCACTGCCCTGAACACAAAAATGCAAACAAAGATGCTTACAAAATGCATAGCCAGATATCCGGTTCTACCGATTTCACACAATTTAGGGAAAATAAAAATGCAATCAAATCCGAAACTGCATTTCTAATTTCTTCTTCATATTCCTAGCCATAGCCCCTAGGATTCCCCAAATTTGAAACATTCAGATATTGCAGGTTCAAATTTACCTCACAGGCTGAAATCCAATCGCCACCGAAATGCAATCCGCCGAATTCGAAGTACAATCAACCAGCTGGTCTTTTCCAATAATCTATAACTTAACAGCGGCTTCTTCTTTCTCCATCTTCGCGAGATTAACTCTCTTCTTCTCTTTCTTCCCCTTTCTCGATTTCAAGGTTAATCAACGCCTATTTGTGCACTGAAATCCAAAATCTGTGATCCGTGAAAGATCTAAATTAGTTGGGAGTTCAATTGATATCATCATTTTCGTTCAGAGAGATTGAAAGTTGGCCGTGGTGTAAGTTGGGACCGGGGGTGAAGAAGACGTGAAGTTATTACTGCCATACAGTTATTAGTAAAAATTATTTTACCCTTCGATTAAAATACTATCTCATACTTTTATTGCATTCTTTTCATAAAAAAATATTAAAGAGGTTGTATCAAAAGCAATTTCCGCATTCAAAAACAAAACGATTATCTTCTCCTGTCACACCATCAGCCATCTTACCAATCGCACACACCCGAAGAACACCTACCCACCAAGTTATTTTCACCTTTTGCAGATACATAACCCAGTAAGAACATGTGCTTTTCAAAAGTTCTTCTCTTGATTTTCTCCAGCTTCTTGCTTTTCTGCAAACCCGTTTTCTCAGAGTTGAGTTTGACTTCAGAAGCGCTCTCTGAAATCCCCAAAAAATTCCTCAACTTCGCAAAGAAAGATGAAATCTTTGATTGGATGGTGGGTATTAGGAGAAAAATACACGAGAATCCGGAACTGGGCTATCAGGAATTCGAGACCAGTAAACTGATAAGACAAGAGTTGGATAAGATGGGGATTCCTTACAAGCACCCTGTTGCAGTGACTGGTGTGCTTGGTTATGTCGGCTCAGGGGAACCTCCCTTTGTTGCAATTAGGGCAGATATGGATGCTCTTTCATTACAGGTTTCCTTCGATTAGTTTATTTATATTCAATGATGAATCTTGAAATTGTGGACTATGTTTGTGTAGTTTCTGTTGAATGGCTAAAAGTTTTGGATTTTGACTCTCTTGTGGAGATTATATATAACTGTTCGATGTTGGGGTTTCTGTCTGAAGTTAAGAAATTAAGGGTGTGAGGTTATGCTGCTTCTTTTTCTTATTTGGAGTATGATTTAGACTTTCCTGTTTCAATTATCAAGATTTTGACTCTTCCACTGTGAGATTGTGTATATGTAGCTGCGAAGTTGAGGAATTGATATGATTCTATTTGTTCTAATTTAATTTTAATGGTAATTTCGACAGGAAATGGTGGAGTGGGATCACAAGAGTAAGAATCCCGGAAAAATGCACGCTTGTGGGCACGATGCACATGTAGCGATGCTTCTCGGTGCTGCTAAAATACTACAAGAGCACCGGGACTTGCTGAAGGTCCGTTTCTTGTCAAGTTTCTGTTCTATCATATGTTCGTGATGCACTTGAATGGTTCATGAGTACATTTTTTCTATATCTCATAGTTTAAGTGGATATTATTTTGTTGAGGAATAAAAAGTATTTATCTGGTTTTCCAGTCAGTTTTTTTCGGGGAAACAAGAGAGGTGGGTTCGATAGGACTGCACATTATTGGAATTGCATTGTTGGGATGCTTGTATGCGATTACTTTAGTCCTTTATAACTGGGTAAATTAGACTAGTGAAGGTGCTTAAATTAGACATTACTTTTACTCAATTCATTGTGTTGTTATGATGTTATGTCGATTCATTCTTTACCATAACAGCATCATATTTGCAAAGAGCTTGCTTATTGTAGGTTCATTTAATCCTATTAAAAAACCGTAGACCAACTTCTTCAAGCTGAAAAGGACCTTCATGAGAAAGAAGCTTTATGAAGGACAAAGTTGTTTATGGACTTTGATTATATCATGAAATACTTAAGCCTAAAAGAATTGAATCTTGCTAGTCAAATGCTACCATCCATTTCTACTATCCAAGTTCTCAATGTGTTTTTGGTTTAGAACAGGGGACAGCTGTTCTTGTTTTCCAACCAGCAGAGGAAGGAGGTGGAGGGGCAAAGAAGATGATAGAAGATGGAGCACTTGAGAATATCGAAGCAATCTTCGGCATCCATTCAAGTCCTTACACGCCAGTAGGTCAAGTTACATCTAGATCCGGACCTATTTTGGCGGGAAGTGGTTTCTTTGAAGCTGTAATAAGTGGGAAAGGGGGCCATGCAGCAATTCCTCAACTCTCAATAGATCCAATATTAGCTGCCTCGAGTGTTATTGTCAGCTTACAACATCTTGTTTCTCGAGAAGCTGATCCTCTCGATTCTCAGGTAATATATCTATCCATGTGTAAGTTCATCTGGTAGTTCCTTCACAAAAATTGGTCTAAATCTCTCTTGCTCCAATGAACAGGTAGTCACGGTGGGTAAATTTCAAGGAGGCGAGGCATTCAACGTTATTCCAGATTCCGTTGCAATTTCTGGCACTTTCCGTACCTTTTCAAGAGAGAGCTTACTTCATCTCAAGCAACGAATAAAAGAGGTAACGTGCTATAGTCGCTTATTGAAACTTCTCTCTTTGTGAAGAAGCTAAGTTGCTCATTTGCAGGTTATTACAGCGCAAGCTACTGTACAACGATGCAATGCAACTGTTACTTTTGAAACCGAAGACTATACCTTTTTTCCTCCAACTATAAACAATGATGACCTCCATAAACTGTTCCAAGGAGTTGCAGGCAATATGCTTGGCCATGATAGGGTCAAAGAAATGCAGCCATTGATGGGATCGGAAGATTTTTCATTTTATCAAGAGATGATTCCTGGTTACTTCCTTTTTCTGGGAATGAAAGATGAAACTTTAGAACAGCCCTTTCCACCACACTCACCGTTTTTCAGAATCAACGAAGGCGGGCTTCCTTTTGGCGCTGCACTTCATGCATCATTGGTTGTTCAGTACCTATCTGAGAGTCGGACGGCCTCTCCTGCGTATAATGGAGATGTGCACGACGAATTATGAGGCGGTCGCTTGTGAATTTCAGCTTGTAATCATCGATTTTTGATGACTAGAAATGGAAATAATATGAAACAAGGAAATATAATCCTCAGCAATGTGGTGCGCGAGCCATCCCTACCCAGTTTTCATTTTTAATCAAATTTTGTACGGATTGAATGCCGAGTGAGTATCTTCAATAATTCTGGAGTAGCTGATCAAATTTAAATGATGCAAATGTCTATTGCATGTATTTAATGATATTATAATATTTTAAATTGTAATTTTTAATTTATAAATTTAATGTTATCAATAAATATATATCACGATTTTAATTTTATGCTTATAGTGATGAAAAAATATAGTATTTAAATAAAATGTTGTCACCTTTTCATGATAAAAGTTTTCTAACAGCCACAGACTAGCAAGTAAAAAAGGAAAAAGAAAGAAAGAACACTATTGACCATTTTTACGTTTTTTAGCTAGTTGTCAAACTGTCACCTATAGCTTACACGGCATTTTTCACATTTTCTGATTTACATCACTTGCTCTGTATTAGGCTGCTTCTTCCCCTCTTTCCAATGGCCGGCCATAAGCTAACAAGCAAATAAAGTTCCCCATTTATTTGATCACTAAAGCATCGTTTTCAAGAGACCAGAAGGCGAAAAGAAGCAAAGCATTTGAAGAAGTGATGAGCTATTCTAAGTGGGCTTTCTTGATTTTTGTTATTTTCTTGTTTCAATGCAAACCCATTTCATCAGTCTTGAATTTGAGCTCAGAAGAGCTCTCCGAGATCCCATTGAATTTCCTCAACTTTGCCAAGAAAGCTGAGGTGTTTGATTGGATGGTGGGCATTAGGAGAAAAATACATGAGAATCCTGAGTTGGGGTATGAGGAATTTGAGACTAGCAAAATTATTAGGGAAGAATTGGGTAAAATGGGGATTTCATTCAAATACCCTGTTGCTGTTACTGGTGTTCTTGGTTTTATTGGCTCAGGAAAACCCCCTTTTGTTGCAATAAGGGCAGACATGGATGCACTTGCTTTGCAGGTTTGATTTCTCGCTAGTGTGTATGTCTTAATGATTTTTTGTTCTTTTTCCTTTTCAATAGTGATACTAAACTGTATTAATGTCTTGGACTGAAAAGTGTGTCTGTGAAATGGATAAAGTGATTGTTGTGGGTTTTTTTGATTAGGTTTAAGGGGTGCTCATTTCTTTTGTAGGAGATGGTGGAATGGGAGCATAAGAGTAAGAGTCATGGAAAGATGCATGCAAGTGGGCATGATGCTCATGTCACAATGCTTCTTGGTGCTGCGAGGATTCTTCAAGAGCATCGCGGCTTGTTGAAGGTTTCCCCCTTTGATCAATCCCGTGTTTGGTAGTTCTGTTGATTTTAATTTTCGTATTTCTGGATGTTTTCTTTGTGCTTAGACCTTGCATATGATTGATAGATTTCTCTTCTGTGTTGATATTTTGGCTGCAAATACTCTTTAACCTACAGAATTTACTTAGAATATGATGCTGCATAGAGGTCGAAGAAATTAGAATCAACTGTTTTTTGGTATGCCGATACTATATTGATCATGTAAGTTGATCAGACCTATAGCCCTTTTGTATAACTACAACAATTTGTTCTTTCATGTTCATTGATGAGTTCAAATTCTCTTTATATACGTATCAATCCGTTTTTATTGATTTTGATTAATGTACATGGAGACAACAGGGCACCGTCGTTCTTGTTTTCCAGCCAGCTGAAGGAGGTGGAGGGGCAAAGAAGATGATTGAAGCTGGTTGTCTTGATAATGTCGATGCCATATTTGCTCTCCGTTCCCACCCTCTGCTGCCGTTAGGTGAGGTGGAAACGAGACCTGGTCCACTTACTGCTGGTAGTGGCGCGTTTGATGCTGAGATAAGTGGAAAAGGGGGTCATGCAGCCATTCCCCAGCAGGCAATAGACCCTATATTAGCTGCATCAAATGTGATAGTCAGCTTACAACAGCTCGTTTCTCGGGAATCTGATCCTCTCGACTCTTTGGTACTTCGTCCTTCATCCTTGTATGAGTTGAACATGATGCATGAAATTTTGTTTATTGGCCTCATTTTCCCACTGGATTATTTGCACAAAAATATGCCTATTACAGACTACTTCTACATGGTCACTTTAGTCCTCACCTCAAAAGACTTCTATTTTAAAGATTCTAATAAGAAATCGGTATTTAGTAGGATTTCATTCATTCATATGGTTTTCACTTAAAAGAGATCCACATTCTGTTTTTGATAATTGCTAGATTCATTTTTACAGGTAGTTACAGTTACTAAATTCAAAGGAGGTGGTGCATTTAACGTCATTCCGGACTCTGTTACAATCGGTGGCACATTTCGAGCCTTTTCGATGAAGAGCTTACAGTATCTTACACAACGAATTGAGGAGGTAAATTTTTAGCGCGCGCTTGGTTCAAATTCTTCGGTAGGAACCACTGAATAGTGAATTACTGATGATTGCATATCAGCATTTTGTTATAATCTTGGAATAACTGTGGATAACCATTAGTTCTCGGCGGAGAAATAGTGGAACGCTTGAGGATAAATGGTTGTACGAGGGGAGGTCTTTAATCAAAATGGATAACGATTAACTTATTTTGAGTCTCGTGACCTTGTATGAAGGTGAATTGATAATCTGTTATCCTCGTTAAAACCACCATTGCCTTATACTCAATCTCATCCTCGTTTAAGACTTTTCAACCAAGCGCCCCCTCAGAACAGCTTACGCCACTTAAGATTACTTGATCTGTTCCGTGATCACTGTCACAAATTCAAAAGTAGTCACTTCTGATTCACAGGTCATCGTGGCCCAATCTGCCGTCCAGAGATGCAATGCAACCGTCACCTTTGACTCGAAAACCAAGCCCATCTATCCACCAACCATAAACGATAAGGAGCTGCACAAACTCTTCGTACGAGTTGCAGTAGATATGCTTGGCACTTCTGGAGTTAAAAACGTGCAACCGATGATGGGAGCTGAGGATTTCTCATTTTACCAGGAGCTAATACCTGGTTATTACTTTCTACTAGGGATGAAAGATGAAGCACTGGAACAACCAGCTCCTGCACACTCGGCCTACTTCAGAATCAACGAAGACGCGCTTCCCGTTGGTGCTGCATTGCATGCATCACTGGCTGTGAGATATCTTCTTGAAAGCCAGAAAGAAACTCCTACTTATAATGGAAACCAGCACGACGAGTTATAATGCATCGCGTCGAATGAATTATTGTGCTGATGAATTATATAATTTATGTCAAATTTTTCATCATTGGCTCCTACAGCAATCCAAGCAACACAGCTTCTGATAATTTCTGAAAATTGTAAAGATGCAAGGCATGGTTGCTTTTGAGTCTCATATATGTAAATTTTATGACATTGGATCTTGTTTGTATGAAGTTTCTGATAAATTATTATATTACATTTGTCGATAGATGGTGATTGGATTAATGCAGTCTGTACATAACAATGAATGGACGATCAAAATCTTTTTTTTTTTTTTTAATGAATGGTTGAGATTAACATACAATTAATTGGTTTCTTAATTAGATTATATTTATTATTCAAGTTAGAGAGATTAAATATATTACGCATGTATAGAATTCACTAATTGTTGAAATAGATTAACATTAATGCCTGATTTCTTATTAAATTTTTTTTTTTGTTGGGATTTTAAAAATACTGATATTTTATAAAATTAAATAATTGATAGAAAAAATATTTAGTGTGATTTTAGGCTCGTACAAAATATTGAAGCATTTTAGTGTTCATACGTAGATTTGGGAAATTCAGCAAACTATGTGAGATAGAGATACACGAAGGGAGATTCACCAGGTCTGTTTTTTTCTTTTTTTTTTCTTTTTTACAAAGGATAAATTAGATGCAAGATTTGCATTTATCGACTAGACGATCCACAATGACGGATGATTTTATCCAACAATGAGGACTATCAATATCTCTAGAAGTCCTAGCAAGAGCTTGTGTCATTTTATTGACATCTCGATAAATTCACTTAATTAAATATTGAGATTATCCCTCGAACAATTTTTTACACTCCCAAATAAAATCTCCAAACAAAATTGAATCAGTCGAACAATTTTTTATCGCATCCACCCCTTTTTTAGAATTAGTTTTCATTTGAACTTTGCGCAACCATGTTTGTTATATTAGCATATTCTTTTGGAATAAAAATAATTATTATAAAATTGTTAAACACAATGTTACCAAGTTGGCACAACAGAGTGGGAGTTTCAAAGAATTGTTGCTACTTCATAAGTGTGAATATATAAGTAAAGGATTAGTCTTGTATGCACCACTTATACGGTGCAACTCAAGTTCATTTTTAAAAAGTTAAACAGTTTATTACTGAAAAGTTAAACTATGAAAGATACACTTTTCAGTAATAAGCTGTTTAACTTTTAAGTTATAAACTGTTTAACTTTTTAAAAATGAACTAGAGTTGCACTGTGTAACTGGTGCACAGGAGACTTACTCATAAGTAAATGATCCATTTGAACTCATGACTTAAAATTTTAATTATTTGAGTAATACAATTTTGTCAAATAAGTAACTTTTAAACTATAGTAACATATAAATATTTTTCCCTCCTTAATAGTAATAAATCATTTTCATTAGAGTTACATTTTAGCAACATTTCTTCAAAAACACTAGGGAGCATTTGTTTTAGGATTGTGGGATGAATTTTTCTAATCCTATTCACTTTTCAAATTTGTATATTTCATTCCATTCAAAATACATATCAATCTCTTATTATATATCTATACATTTTCACATAATACAATACCAATCAAATTAATTTTATCTTTTACATTAAATATATATATATATTTTTATTTAATTCTCTTTTCTATGTCAAATATATTAATTATCTCTTTTAAGAAATATATATTTTATTTAAGTAACTAACGTAAAAATTTGAATAAAACTTAAATATTTTTATAATTCAAATTATTTAATTATTATATACACATATTTTGTTACAATTTATTTATTTATTATATATACTTGCTTTATTAAATATATACATAATTTCTATATTATTTTTTTATACATAGACATAATTTATTATATATATACACAATTTCTATATTATTTATTATCAATTAAAATTGTCTAAAAAATTATTCATTATCCGATTTATTTATTTATATATATTATTAAAAAATATAAACAATATACAATCATTCAATTATCACCACACTAACTAAAAATAATACATCATCATCGCTAAAAATACTAAGTTGACATAAAGTTTCATCTATCATATTCAATCTCAACCAAACAAAAATTTACTATTCACCCCATCTACCACTCCCTAATATTTTTCAAAATAGAAATACTAGTATGTAGTAATAAATCATTTTCATTCAGGTACATTTTAGCAATATTTCCTTAACAAATACAAAAATTTTGGCAATATAAATGAATTGCAAAATGAATTAATAAGGACAAAATCGTAAGTTTGGTATATTAATCAAATCTCTGTCCCTACCTAGAGTTCAAAAGAAGCATAAGATCGACACATGCTAGTGCTAGGTTCTTCCCAAGAGAGAGAGAGAGAGAGAGACAGAGTCGGAGAGAGGGGAAGACCATTCTCAGTCAATTAGGTATCCCTCTCTCAGTCTCTCATCAATGTTTATTTAGTTTAATGAAAGTGGTTTACAACAAACACTCTCCATGAATGCTTCAAGGCATTGCCCCATGTTTTGGGATAGGATTTAAGTCGCCATAGATTCAGTAGGCGTGATAACCAAAGAAATCAGTTTCATTCTCTACACAACGTTTTTCTCGTCTCTTGATGCATAATAAATTTGATTTCTTGACTATTGATTCGAATTTTAATACAAGCCCACAATGCTGTCGACATAAAACACCCCTATTGTCACTGTTGTAGAGCTCAAAATCGCCTTTTGGCTTTTTTTTTTTTTTGGAGGGTTTTCCATCTCGCTCATGACACCTGTTGTGCCTCTTTTGCCAAGAATATCAGCTGCGATTTGAATTCGTTATCTCTTATTTGCAGGTATGTAGTAAGAGCTTATTGTTTAATTCAAATTTCCCTGATCTTGATTCAGATTATTCGTTCTTTCTTTAAAGGGTTTCTATGTTTGATTCCTTGAATTCCCTGGATCTTTTTCAGATTCTGATTAGTGTTGAATCTTTTTTGCTTGAAGCACTAAAGAAAAGTTATGTTATTCTTTATCACATACATTTGCAGTTATTATGTTATCCGTTGAGCTCTGCATATTGTTTTCTTGAAAAATTGAAGCCTTGAATGTCCATAATCCTGATTTTATTTTTCCAGAATTCTTGGAAGTAGGGTCGATTTTGCAAAGACTACCTTGTAGTTGGGAGGTTACCATATTTTTGAATTAAAGATGCAATCGAGAGTGGGGAGTTTTGGTTCATTGGAGGAAGGCAAAGAACCTACTAGTGTCAGAAATGTGAACCAATCGAACAGGCCTTTTCCTCTAAGATTACTGCAGTTCCTCTTGGTTTTGCTGGGATTTGGGATTCTTTTGTCGTTTCTCAGTATGTATGCGAGTCGATATCTTAAGGTGCAGACTGAAGTTTCAGTGATTCACTCAAGATTGCGATTCTGTGGTCAAGAACCATTGAATATAGAGAGTTGGATTAGACCTCCTTCAAACAGTATGCATGAAATGAATGACAGTGAGCTGTTTTGGCGGGCTTCGTTTGTGCCTAAAATAAAAAAGTATCCCTTCAAAAGAGTTCCGAAGATTGCATTTATGTTTTTGACTAGAGGAACTTTGCCTCTAGCACCTCTCTGGGAGAGGTTCTTCAAGGGGAATGAAAAGCTTTATTCAATCTACATTCATACATTGCCTTCCTATCAATCAAACTTTCAGCCTTCGTCGGTTTTCTATCGCCGGCAAATCCCAAGCCAGGTAATGATTTTCATCTCCTCATATCTTAGCTTAATGTTTAAGCGTTGTATGGTTGCATTTTTTGAGGTTGTGTCCCTACAGAATGTGTTAGTTATCTCATATGATGCTTCATTTTTTGCCTTGCATAAAATACATCTTAGAGTTCCTCATGGTCCTTACTAGAACACTACTATTATACTCACATTTTTTTTATAAGCAAATGGTAAATATAAGTTATGGGGGTAGAAACATCAAAACTGGTGAAGGTCCGTTAAGCATTCTCCAATCTCCATTTACTACAAAATCTCCAAAGATAATTTAGGTCTATCAGTTTATGCAGTTCTGTGTGCTGTATTTGGCTTGTGCCATCGTACGTAATGCATGTTAATTCCATGTCAGGAGATGAGGTTGCCTATCCATTTGATTTATTTCGGTTTTTATATCTTCTATCAGAAGTTCAATCTGCAGCTTATAGAATGTAACTATACATAAAAGTAACAGTTTGTGATATGCTCAACCACTCCATTAATTATGACCCAATGCTTATATATATGATGTGCTCTTCTTGATGATTAAGTGACAAAAAGTGGCAACTAGGATTTAGTAAGGGGGATTCACGTCTGCTAATTCGTGCATTTTGAAATTTAAGTACTCATTTGTTAGACGATATCCAGCTTTTGCTCAGAAAGAGATTCTGTCTAATCAGATTATGATCTTTAAACTTTATAAATCGATTATAAAATTAATACATTAGTGGTAGTATGATGAAATATTTAGTCATACCATGTAATTTCTATGCACACATAAACTTGAGGTTTTCTGCATGCTCTGATGTCTGTTTTGTGTAACATTCATTTTATCATTACTCATTTGGGCCCTCAGTGTGTGTTTTTATATAAATATTTTTAATCCTAAGAAATATTTTGTGATTCATGAAAGCTCATAGTGAAGTTAAGTACTAGGATGTTTGAAGAAAGCACATATATAATCAAACATTTATTTTATTCCTATTGTTTGTGACACGTGTTCTATGATATGCTTGTCATACATTTTCTTGTAAACGTCACTTCCAATTCAGGAAAGATTTAATTTCTCCGATTTATGAGATTGTAAAGATTAACAAGATACTTGTGTTTTGTGTATTTTAATATAGCTCGGGGCTGTAATAAAATTTCCATGATTTCTGTTGGCATAAAATTTTCTCTAAGATCTCTTACAAGGCATCATGCTTGTGGCCAAATACACGAGGGCATCTGTTGGAACACTACTTTATAACTATCATTCTCATTATAATTCATTATTCGTTGATTCTCATTACCATTTCTGTTATATTTGAACTAATTGCCCGCTAAATTTGTCAAATTAGCTCTCCATTTATTCAGATCCTTTGCTTTTGTTTTTCAGGTTGCTGAATGGGGAAGGATGAGCATGTGCGATGCTGAACGACGACTTCTGGCTAATGCATTGCTCGATATCTCCAATGAATGGTTCGTGCTCTTATCAGAGGCATGCATTCCTCTTCAAAACTTTAGCATTGTCTATCATTACATATCAAGATCCCGAACCAGCTTCATGGGCTCGGTTGATGAACCTGGTCCTTACGGCAGAGGGCGCTATAATGAGATGATGTCCCCTGTGGTCAACCTCACAAACTGGCGTAAAGGATCCCAGTGGTTTGAAATCAATAGAAAACTGGCAGTCGACATTGTTCAAGATAGCGTTTATTACCCTAAGTTTGAGGAGTTCTGCAGACCAGCATGCTATGTGGACGAGCATTATTTCCAGACAATGCTGAGCATCGAATCTCCTTCTCTATTGGCAAACAGAAGCCTCACGTGGGTCGACTGGTCAAGGGGCGGGGCCCATCCTGCTACATTCGGAAAAAATGATATGAGGAACGAATTTTTCAAGAAAATCCTTGATGGTAAGCCATGCATATACAACGATCAACCTACTTCCTTTTGCTTCCTATTTGCCAGGAAGTTTGCTCCCAGTGCTTTGGACGTTTTATTACAACATTCGTCCACATTCTTCGGATACTGAGGACTGCGTTATTTCCAGATTCCGTTTCTTTAATGATAGACTTGCGACGATATATACCTATAGCGTAGATTTCTAGTAGAGTAACAGAGAAGAGCTAGATTTAGAGCATGGTTTCAATCACTAATGAAGAGGGAGAATCACTGATGCATTTAAAAATAAGTGATTCTACCACTTCAAAGGAGGTTGAAAACAGCCATTTAATATTGTGGACATCTCGATCAATCGTCTCTCAACTCTCGTTGTAATGATACATCTGTGCTGTGGGAAACATGATCTGGATATGTAGACTATATTCTTCCAGTTCCATTGTCTTATTTCTTGTTATTTTGTTCTCTGTTGGATCAAAATTCACAAGTGAGTAATATTTGTAGATCACAATCTTGTTTCACGGTCCATTTGATACTACAACAATCAAACAAACGATAAAAAGGGATAACATATGACTCTTTATCAATTAATATATGTGGACTGTATATTTTTCTTTTTCTTTTTTTTGGTAAGTGTAGGTCCAATAGCAAGGGTTCAACTGAAGGCAGAAAAAGAATTATGTATGGATTTCATCAGCACGTGCAAAACTTATAAGCTCTACTATTACTCTTTTCATTGAACACGTTTTTATTTACTTCAAAATACAACATGCTTGTAGCTTGTTCTCTTTATTCCTTTAGTTTCTTTTGGGCGGTGTAGGTTTCTTTCACGTTTTGGGCCTTTCCCTGTCTCTCTAGTGTTTTTTTTTTTTGGCTGCATAGTTTTTACTCACTTCATTTCAAAATACTCCCTCCGTCCCGAAGCAACTTGCAAGGGGTGGAGGGCACACAAAACAAGAAAAAAGTAGAATAAAGTAAAAAAAATAGTGTTTTGAGGGTTAATTTGATAAAATTTTATGTAAAAAGTGAAAAAGTTAGTTGGATTGAGTGTAATGTGGGCCCAAAAAGTGAAAAAGTAATGACATTTTGTGTAAATATATAGATATTGTGAGGGTGAAGTTTATAAAAGGGTTTCCTTTTTTGGGTCTGCAAGTTCCTCTGGGACGTCCCGAAAATGAAAACTTGCAAGTTCCTCTGGGACAGAGGGAGTAACTACTAATGGGGTGGTGATCGGTAGCAAATAGCAGGGATTATAATTTTTTTAGAGTAAAATTCATATAATTTTATTTATTACGAAAAGTTATATAAAATAAATTCTAAAAAGTAATCTCATTTGGTAGGATGTAATATAGAGGGAGAAAAACTAATTTCACTTGGTAGAGTGTAGTATGTAAATATAAGAACAAAAATTACTATTCAAGTTATACAAAAATTGTAAGATGGTAAAAGTGATATAATTCGTTACATTATGAACAATGACAATGATTTAATATAACCTCTTCTTTTATAGGATCGACCGTATAAAAATTGGGTCAGTATAAAATTTGTACTTCCTACCAAGCAAGGTAAATCAATACAAAAACTCATATTATATCTCTTATATCCCCTACCAAGCACCCCTTATCTTCTTTAACGTACTAATATTATTTTCACAGTTCAATAAAAGAATAAAAATTTATATATACACACAAAATTAATAAACTATCTCATTTATCCAATCTCACATTATGCAAAACTTTTTCATGAAGACCGTCTCTCCTCCATATGAAATAAATTTTGGAACATATGGAGTAATAAAATAAAAGACAATCACTAATAAATATTTTTTTGCTAAAAATAAATTCATGCTCATCATTAGCGTAAGATCAAAATGAAATACAATTTAATGCAAGTCATTTCTATAAATTGCATTTCATTTAGACTTCATGGTAATTATAGATATGCATCCAACCTAATTAGAGTAAAAATGATCCACCTTTAGACCATACGGTAATTAATCCATATATCAATAGTAGCACTTATTCGACCATAAAAGACAAACACGAAATCACCAAAGAGAATCCGTATAATTATTTCAACGGAGGGAAAAAACCAACCATTATAAAGTCGATGAAAAAAACCCTCCCTACAAAAACAAATGTCACACACACAAAAAAAATAAAAATAAAAAATCAATTATTTGCCCACCGGATCCGGAATTACCAAGCGCTCAACGGCATGCTGCTCGAAGTGGAAGCTGTAATAATTAACACCCTTAAACACACCATCAATATTCGACGACGTCGTATACTGGCCGTCGCTAGAACTCTTGTCTCGCTGAGTGTAATTAAATGGAATGGTGCACGTGCCCTGCGTCGCCACGTAGTCCACGCGGACCCCACTCTTGGGTGGGACCACGACCTCGACCGAGGCCTCCGCCAGCTTCGTCTCCTCCACGGTTTCCCCCCACTCGAAGGACTTGGTCGTCGACCTGGACAGCCCGATATCCACTTCGAGGATCCGAGGAATGCGGGTCGAGATGGTCGTGGTGATGCCCTCGGTCGTCGAGGTGCTATTGGCGAACGAATAGGAGCGAGTCTCCTCGTAGGAGATCAGGATGGTCAGCGTGGAGGGGGTGTCCGAATTGTTGACCGAGGTGCCCGTGCCCGCGATGAAGATCCGCTCATCGTGGATACGGGCCTGGTCCATTCGGAAACGGGTGTGGTACACGTGTCGTTCGAGGACGAGCTCGCGCAGTAGGAATGTTGCGGGTAAGCTCATGGTTGAGGACGACGCGCTGAGGCTGTTTGTGGTACCCGACATGAGGCGTCTACTGAAGTTGCTGTTGCCTGTCCATTGAGGTGGAAATTAGGAACATGGGACTTAACAATTAAAATGAATTTGAAGAAGTTGTATTGGAAGAGTGATTTTTTATTTTTTTTTCTATGTAAAATGATTGATTCAGATCTTTTACTAGATGGGTGTGGAAGGTCGGATTCATTTATAAACTTCTAAAATTTTCAACAAATTGTAAAAGTATGATTTTCGAGGGCTGAATTTTTTACTTTTGCAGGGCAGGCTTCGAATTTTAAAATTATTGCAAAAAAGGATCTGAGACAAATTATCAGCATGTCATCAATTAAAAATAGTCCCCTAACTTTTTCCATTTTTGAAATTTGGATTGACATATTAAACTCTATCACGTGAGCAAATCAGTCAAAATTTGAAAATTGTAAGATTAATTTAACTGTGTTTTTTCACCTTTGCTACGAAGAGCGTAGCTAGAATCGCGGACAAGGACGGGCCAAAACATAGTGTCGTCGGACCGATTAGACTCCAAGGCGTCCGCCAAAAACGTGTTATTGGCAGTATTACGCCTCAAGTACCTGTTCAAATTCGCCGACTTTATGCGGATGTGTCCGTCGTCGATCAGATCAATCTCGAACGCCGTTTCCCTCTCGTTGGGGTCCCCCGACGTGAACAGCGGCGGTTGGCTCTGCACCGTCGCCGACAGCCACCTCTCGTTGTCTGCCCGGAGCGCCACGCGCCGCGGCATCTTAAACAGCGTCTGCCAGTTCACAAAATCGAAAAGCAGGCTATTGAAGTCGGTTCCCGCAAGGCCTCCGGCGAACACAAACAGGCGGTGGCTCAGGCTGCCGGACAGCACACTGTCTACCGTCACGTGCCCGTTGCTCTGCACGTGCCTCAATATGAAACGCCCGTCGCTCACCACGCTCGGCTCGAACAGCGTGCACGATTGCTTCGACGTGTCCTCCTCCGGTTGGTCGGAGACCGCCACGATCCAGTGGTCGTTCGGGCCCGGCCCGCGTCGGGACCAATATTTGTTGCTGTGGCGAAACCGCAGGTGGATGAACCTATTTATAAGAGGGTGGAATTCTATTTATAATAGACACTGTGGTCATACGGAAACGATGTGGGATACGAAATATATAAAGAAAATACAATGTGGGCAATACTCATACCTACGGTCGATTAGAGCTCTTTCTACGTCGATCTTTGCGAATTCAGCGAAAACGCTGCTTTCGTTGCAACGCACGAAGCCGCGGACTGCTTCGGTCTCGTTCGAGTAAAAAGCGTAGCCGCCGCTGCTCCTCGACATCGGTTTGAGGACTATGGAGTCAGGAATCCAGTCCGACATTATCGACATTGGTTCTGTAAGGAAATGAACAAAGGTTTTATGTATCAAATTTTATTGTTTCAGCGTCATAAAGATGGAATATGCATAGTGTAGTTTGCAAATTAGAATTAAATTAAGGTTGGATTTAGAATAAGTGAAAGCGTAGAGAGTGAGAGAAAAGAATGTTGATGTCTTACATATGTTTTTTCAAAGGAGAGGATAAGATTAGGGGAGATGGGGTTGATGTGTGAATAAGGTTGTTTTGGACTCTTTTATTTATAGAAAAGTTATATAGATAAGGATTGAGGAGGGACTTCTTTTATAATCTCTGTGCTCTTCATTTGTTAGATGGTCGATGATAAATTTGTTATTAGCTTGGGTAAAAAAATAACTTCTCAATCATCATTTGACAAAATCAAATTTTGTACATCTGTAAAAAAGAATGAAAAAGAAATTTTTTGTATATGTTATAAAATAAGATATATATTCAAATACAGATTTTTGAAAATTTTAGAGAGAAATTCCATAAAATATGCGTATCTATTTATACTTTATTATATTATAATTCATGTAAAAATATAGAAACAATAATTCAAATATCATCATTAACCCAAAAAATGAGTTCAAATATCAAGTACTCCATATCATATCTCTAGTTAGAGATTCCCATGAAAAATCATATATTCTTAACAAAATTAAATATACAAAAATCCTAGAAAATTCGTGATTTTGCGTCATTGGAATAGGAAGAGGGCAGGATATAAACATGCCCTCACATGCTTCTTCCGAAAAAATTCAAAATTTTCCAACCATAAAAGGGATAAAATTGACACTTGTAAGATTAAAAATGAAAATGTGTAAAGTTACAGGACTAAAAGTGAAGTTGACCTAAATTATAGGACTAATAGTGAAATAACCTAAGTTACAGTACTAATACCTCCTTTATCCCCTTACAAACGCACCGTTAATATATTACAACATTCAGCATTAGAATTTGCCAAACATGTCGTATGAAATCCGCGATTTATACAATTGATGGTTTGTTCGGTAATTTTGATAAAATCCAAATTGGATTTACTGAAATCTTATAGAATCGTGGATTTCATATACGCCCTATCTACCGCAAAAATTAAATACCTATTAAATTGCTCAGGCTAGAGTTATTTTGGTATTCAAATTATATTATTGACTCTGGAGCTTGTCTTATACATGCATTAAATGTATAGATTTGCTCCTTTAGGGGTCGTTTGGTTCACGGGACAGGATTGACTAATTAGGATTGGACTAAATAGGACTATTTAATTTTAAATGCCTATTTGAATTGTAGAATTACCACAATCCTAATTGTTAAAAAATAAAAATAAATTATGTTTGAATTTAGAGATTGAATAGGATTAATATACAAATTCCAAATTTAACCCTCATCTAATTTTAAAATTAAATTGGGGAATTAATTGAATTAAGGCTGGATGTTCTTCCAAAACCAAAAAATTTTCTACCGTGAGCTTCTTCTCCATTCTGTTACATTTGTCGCAGAAAACAGAGATGCAGCTGAAATATCAGAACATCATATCAGGTAAAAAATCATTAATTTGACACAATTGTCTCCAATAATCTATACATCAATCGACAATTTACATATACTGTGTTCTGTGGCATGAATTCTTAGAGAAAAGCTTCTCCCCGCCGCCGTGTTGTTTCCGATGTTCTTCCCAATTTGTCTCTGCCGCCGTCCTCCACATTAGTCTGCAATTCCCGATCTGTAACCGTTGCTCGCGCCGGAGATCCAAAAGCACCCACAATTTCAGAAACCATTCACTGCTCATCCCAATCGACGCCGCCGCATCTCGCCTCTGCCCGACGCCGGAACTCTGTTCCGCCTTAGTCAATCCGACGCCCTCGCCGCCGCCACTGCTCTCCACCGCAATCCGTCGTCGCTCCTCACCATCTTGTCGCACAGCCGAGACTCATCGTTGCTGCTCAATCCCAGCCTTTGCCGCCTGCAATACATCACCGGAAACCGTCGATCAGATCATGGTTCAGATTCTGCCCGCCGCCGCTGCCGCTCTGACTAATCTCGTCGACTCGGCGGCTCAGAATGCTGTTGCCGTCGAGGCTGCTGATCTCGAGAAGTATGGGGTTACCGATGAGTTGATGAAGAATGAAAATCGTAATCTAGGATTTTGAATTTGCAAAATGTATTTGGTAATTAAAATATTAATGAAGGATAGAAATGCAATTTTAAATATAAGGTTAAATATGTTTTTTTTTTGTTTGAACTAAATAATTCCTCTTTTGGTAATTAAAATATTAATGAAGGATAGAAATGTAATTTTAAATCTATTTAAAAGGTTAAATATGTCAATTTCTTTGTTGGGACTATGTAATCCCTCCAAACCCATGGGACTGGAAAGTCCTGAGTTTGAGGGATTACCTGGGATTCGAATCCCGGGCTGGCCAATAATCCTGGGTCAAAGTCCCACAAACCAAACGTAATATTACCTGGGACTAAAGGGGTAGTCCCAGATAATCACACGAACCAAACGAGCCCTTAGAGTATTGATTACATGTACAATACTTGTTCTTGATGGATGGTCTCAAGTTCTCAACCAATGGTCAATAGGCATGTGGACGGTGTCATAATTTCTATCTTAATAAAGCAGATTTTCCACGTAAATAGGTACAATTTATTGATTAAGTCAAATTTTTTAATTTGACTTTTGGCCTTTCATACTGGCCGAGACCGAGATAGACACTTCAAATAAACTCTTGGGTTCTATCTGCCTCACCTCGCTCCGCTCTCTTCTTCATGACTAGTTCAACTCCTCTTGTTTGCCGGTCCAAAGTCGAGGTCCTGCCTCTTTTAGAGGCCCAATCTCGCCCAGGGTCCATAGGGGGCCTAAGTCATGTGGACCAATTATGAAATAATATGATCACTATATACAGTCTACTTAAAAATTCAAAACTAATATAAAATTTAAAATATCCTTAACTTAACAATCCACAAAATTTAAAAAATTACTCCATTCGTTCCATAATTATTTTCACACTTTTCTTTTTCGTCCGTCCTACAATTGTGTTTACACCCTATAAATAAAAACTATTACTTTAATTTTACTCTCACAATATTCACATGTTTACACAAAATATCACTACTTTTACATTCAATCCAACTAATTTCATTATTTTAATACTATAAATTGCACATCATTCTAATTTTTTTTAAAAGTTTGCACTCCGAATGGTAAAAATACATTTGGAATGAAGGGAGTAATTTTTAAATCACTTAAAACTAAGATAAAAGTACTCCCACTATCATGTAAAGTATACACCTGCTGTTAGATTGAAAAATTGATAAAAAGTAAATAAAGTAATTAAGAATATTGTAGGTTCATTTATATATGAAATTATTATTTTTAGTGGATAAAATGAGTATACTTTAATTATTTGACTCAAAGTTTATAAAATTTTCTTTTGGACCACGGGGGGAGTGTTGTGGGCATTAGATGGACCATTGTCAGTCTTCCTCTGTGGCAATACATGTCATGATGTGGCAGTGTGGCTTGTTTTTTCATAAAAAACAACAGTAAATAAAACGTGAAATAAAACAGAAATAAAAACTTATGTGGGTCCCAATTTGAAGCTTTTTCAGTGAGTGTCCCACTTCTTATTTTATACATTTTTTTAAAAAAAAACAATAATTGTTGTAATCATTGAAGAATAAAAATAAAATTGCTGATGAGAGACATAACATTTGCACCCAAACAAATTTATACTCATATTTAACCGTATGCCACTATTTTATATATAAAATACATTTCCCTTAAAAACTGTGTCGTCTCGTAGGGTACAAATTCCTATGGAACAAAAGGAGTAGATTTTAAGTGTTTCAAAATTATAGATTTTGGGGATTTTTGAGTTTTAGTTGTTGAAACTGGAGGATAAGGGTGGTAAAAAATAACTTAGAATTTCAAAATAAAGGAAGGGCCACATATTGTATGAATTCTAAATAAAGGAAATGAGTTGTATTAATTTTAAAATAGAGATTTATATTTGTATGATTGTGTAACTGATCCTAAATTAAACGTTGTAAAGTTAACGAAATGTAATTAATGAATATGATGGTCACTATATATTTTTTCTTTTGGGAAAATTACAAAATGGTTCACAAAATTGACACAAATTACAAATAGATTTCTGTATAGAAAAAAATATGCTTTTGTGTAGGAAAAAAATATACTTCTGTGCAGAAATTGTGAACCAATTTATAAATATAGCTACTTTTTTGAACCAATATGTAAGTTACCCTTTTCTTTTTTCTTCCGAATATGACATATATGCCACTTCGTGTGATTGCGAAATAACCACACTAGATTTTACTGAAAAGTCATTTCTTGTGAAATTGTAGCAAATATAATGTTTTCATGACAATAAAAGTAAAATTTAAATAATAACAATAATTTTTTTTTTATAAGCGAAAACAATTTTCCATTAACACTAAAGCAAAAGAATACCGGGCATACCTTTCTCAGATTACAACATCCTCTTCATACAAAATCACTACATCTTATTCTATCTTTCAAATAAACAACTTAGACTCCTAGTTCCATCACCAAAACAAATATTATCAATCTTTGCGTAGCCAATTCAGAGCCAACTTCACACTCAATTTTTTCAATTCCGTCGTAATATCCTCTTCTGATGTTCAAGAATTTTAAATTTTTATTCCACAATAGTCAAATCAAGCATTCTCAAATACAACTAAGCTCCGTACGTGTACTCTACTCTTCCAATAATTGAACAAAACATCTTACTCGACAAAGTAATGAAAGAAGAAGATAAGAAGTTTTGATTTTATTCTACAAAATAATGAAAGAAGATAAGATCAGTTTTGATTTTATTCTACAAAATAATGAAAGAAGATAAGAAGTTTTTTATTTTATTGTAAGAGTGATGTAAAATGCTTATTACATCAAATTAATGTGGGACTGGGACAGCTTGCCTAAAATTGAATTTTTTTTATTTTTTTAAAACGGGAACTAGCCTAAAATTGATTGTTGGAATATTAATTGTCCAAATATATTATTTCTCTAGAGACTGGGATTTTTGTCATATGCATGGCTATAATGAATCAATTGTTTATTATTATGAAGAAAAGGGGGACCGTTCACGTGTGCTTTTTGACAGCTATTCGATCAATTATTACAAATCCAAAAGGTGAAGTGCAATTATTTCTGAGAAGGGTCCAAATAATAATTATTTAATATTTTTTTATCAAAGTAGTTAGTTGATCAAGTCTCCAATCATTCCAAGAATATTTTCAAGTTAACCTTATATAAGAGGGAATCGAACTCGAGTCACACACTCAAGTGAGGAGCCCAATGGCCATGTGAGTTAGCTCACCTGATTATTTAATATTTTAATATTAAATTGAAATTTTTAATATATTAATAACAAATATTTTTCTCTGTCTAATAATTGGTCCTAATATTTTGCAATGGCTCGGTTCGACCGATAGCTTCATAAAATTTAGGGAAAAGTACAATATGGTTCAAGAAATTGACAAAAATTACATATTGATCCCGTGCAAAATAAAAAAACACTTCCGTGCAAAAAAAGATTGTACTACTGTGCAAATTTTTTAAACTAATTTGTAAATATAATGACTTTTTTAAATCAATATGTAAGTGACCCTAAAATTTAAGATGTGGTAATATTATAAGAAATATAGTACAATTGATTAAAAAAAAATTCATGCATTATAATTAATGTGGCTAAAAGGGGGAATAAAGTGATATTATTAAAAAGAAAAGAAAAAGAATTAGAATCCACAACCCGGGATACAGGATTAAACGAAGATTAGATGTGTCTCATTAAAACCCTCGGCGTAAACCACTCTTATGGATAAACCGGACAGAAGAAAAAATAGTGCAATCATCAAAATCTTTCCCCGAAAAGAAACGACCCGGAATACAAAGTCTGCAACCTAAGAGACCAAATTTCAAAATATCAAAAACAAAAATTAAAAGACCACCATAACCACTAAAAACTACTAACAGCCAATATTGCAAAGCTAATAGAGAACCAAAAAGCACGGCTACATAAAATGAAAGGCAGAAGGCCAAAAAGCTACCGATCGATGTGGCTAATAGGGAGAAAAAAGTGAAATGCTAAAGAAATGAAGAAAAAAAAAAGGAAATTAAGATAAATAAATTGAATTGTGTAGATAATTTTTTGATAGGATGGAATCATAAAAAATTGAAAGCTTTGTATGACGCCTAAAATAAAAAGAACATCATTTTATTATTAGGATGGAGTGTGTATTAATTATCATCAATTGATCATGACAAATTATAATATTCATATATTTATTAGTTTATAGTGAGCTTTTACGCATTATTTGCACTGTGCACATGAGCAACATAAATTTATAGGATTAGTCTTATATGCACCAGTTACGCGGTGCAACTCAAGTTTATTTTTTAAAAGTTATACAAAATACTACTGAAAAGTGTATCTTTTATAGTGTAATTTTTCAGTAATAATTTGTGTAAATTTTCAATAATAAATTGTGTAACTTTTAAAAAATAAACTTGAGTTGCACCGTGTAACTGGTGCACAAGAGACTTACTCAAACTCATATTATTTAAGTTATTAGTTATATTAATTGATGCACTTTAGGTTAACTTAGCATTATGTTTAATATATTAAAAATGAGTATAACTTAATTCCACCTCATCTAAAAAATTATTTATGATACATTTTAGTTAAATTTAATTGCATGATAGACTTTGTAGAAGAATGTGAAATTAATTTATTTATTTAATTTTTTTAGAACTCTAATTCACTTCATAGGTTTAGACTGTCATACTTTACCTCTTTGAAGTGGACCAATGAACAAATAATTTAGCATGAGTAGAATTGTTTTTTAGTGAAAATCGAACTCATTGAACAAACCTAAACTTTTGATATCATAAAAAAATGTCATCTCATTTAAAAATTTAAACTTGCAGAATAACGTAAAAATTAAATTATTTAAGATGTTTTTAATTTAAATAATAAAATTATATATTCCCTATATTAATTCTTTAAAACAAACACGACCTCACTTAATTAATTTTCTACTTGAGGTGTACTTGTAAACTTTTTTTTTTTTAATTTCTAAATAAATGAAAAATTATTTGCAAGAAAGACAAAAACTTTATCCACAAAAATCGAAAGCTATCCATAAAGATGAGAGGCATTGCTTAGACATTTGTGATTGCAAAAGTGGGGGCATTTTATTATTTTATGAAAAGGTGATATTGATTGCAGCACGTTTTATTATTTTCTGAAAAAAGTGATTGCAAGCTAATTATCAAACTTGCTTTCGTTTTCAAGACACTCTGCATAAAAACGACCTTTCTTATTTTTATGCAGAACACGTGTCTTGTTCAAACGACTTTTAATTTTGCCAACTTTTTTGAGAGCTAATCCCCCAAATTTTTTTTTTTTTTTTTCATCCCGTAATTTTACCTCTCTTTGATTTTGATCCTACAAACTTTTATATTTTGATTTTTATTCTGTAACTTTTTCTCATTTTGATTTTGGTCCTATGACACCCAATTCATATGTATAAAAAAGATAAAGTTATAGGGCCAAAATAAAAAAGAGATAAAATTACAGGACGAAAATAGAAAATTAAAAGTAATAGGACCAAAATAAAAAAAATAAAATTGCAGGACGAAAATCAAATTTTTAAAGTTAATAGGACCAAAATAAAAAAGAAAGTAAACTTACGAAACAAAAAAATATTTTTCCCAAAAAAAAAAATCGAGAGCTAAAATATTTAGCTCCCAAAAAAAGAAAACATTGAGAGCTAAAATATCTAAAATGGAGGGATGGTGATGACCGATGAGTGGTGTTAGTATATTGAAGGATGATGGGCCATCTGAACAATCTTGTTTTTTTTAACATGAAGAAATAATGAAGCCATTGAAAGATAGAGGATAAAAAAAGTATTTTCCCAAATAATATTAAAGGGTATACTTTAGATCCTTAAGGGTATATTTGTTTTAAATTTTAAAAATTCAGATTTAGATTTTAAAATTTAAAATTCATTTTTTCTAAAATCTAATTTGTAAAATTTAATACTGCACTCTATAAATAACATATATAAAAAAAATTACTCTTGAATAATAATTTAATATAAAATTAAATCATATCCTATTCAAAATAAATACTCCCTCCGTCCATAGAAATTGGTCTACCTTAGCAATGCACGGTTATTAAGAAAAAATTAATATTGATATGTAAAAATGAGTTTATTAGTATAAAAATACTTAATTATTAAAAAAAACATTTGATGTGTTGTGTAAACGTGAGTATATGTGTATAAAAAAATAAAAATAATGATTATAATTTTTTTTATTTTAATTAAGTGAATTATTTATTGTGAACGACACAATGTGAACCATTTATTGTGGAAGGAGGAAGTATTAATTTTAAACTGCCCTGAACTTAAAAAAACCCCATAAAAGAAACACTGATTTTCAAATTTTTTTATTTATTCTTTTTGGGGACTGTTGTGGGCACGAGATGTCTCTCACTTTGGCAATACATGTGGGTCCCCTATTGAAACTTTTCTCATGGGGGCCCCACTTCTTGTTTGTACTTTATTTATAAAAAGAACAACAATCGTTTAAATCATTCAAAAATAACAATAGGACCAAAACCAAAACATGCTAAAGTTACAAGACCAAAAGGAAAAAGGTCTAAATTATTTATTAGAATTTTGTAACCAAATTTAGATATGAAAGCATTTTCAATAATTATATTGTTCTATTTTTTCACCAAATAATCATATTATTCTACTTTTTCACCAAAAAAAATTGGGAACTTAAATTCCCCAACATATTTTAAATCAGTGAGCAAATTTTATATGAGATCATTTTATAAAATTTTATTTTTCTAAAATCATTAGACTCTCAGAGAATGTTTTGTTTCATAGATTAGGGTGTATTAAGTTCTTAATCTTAAATAAAATTGTGTGATTTTTAGAATTTGAGCCCATGATTAAATTCTGATCCTATATTTGAATTCAACTTAATTCGACAAAAAAAGGATAACTTGATCTCAACTATTACATCGAATTAATTTTAAGAAAACAATCATAAATATCAAACACATACTACTTTAAAATTATGATTACAATCAATACAATCAATTGAAATTCTATCATATCTGAGAAATCAAACACCTCCCTAACATCTCCAACTCTTTGTTTTCATTTTAATGGTATATACTTTCATCAAGCCCGTTGAGAATTAGATCCCTCCTTAAAATTTTATTAGACCACCATTTTGGTTTTAGGTGAACTAATTTTTGGTGTGCATGCAAAAGCTTATATAATTGATAAAAGAGAACATATTTATAATTTTATACCTTATTTTAGTCGAGCATAATATTTTAGATTAATTATTATAGCATCTACCAAGACTCAACCTTACATTTTACAAATTTTACAAACAACCAATTTCGTTATTAAACAAGTTATATAAATTAAATCATTGACTCAATATATAACATGTTTCTTTTGCAAACACCCTTTTGTTAATTGTACAATAGACAATATTATATGCCGTACAACTAGAGGATAATTGTTACAAATACAATATCCATATAAATATCATACTACGATATGAAAGACAAATAAGAGTAGGTATCTTGTATAACTTGTTTATTATATAAAATTTATACCAATAAATTTAATATATTTACTAATACCACAATATTTCAACTATAATTTCAATTAATTTTAAATCTAAGAAAAAATAATTATTTTCGGCATTTATTTTTTACTTATTATAATTTTGATCCTCTAACTATTAGAATCTGATTTTAGTCCTTTATCACTAAAAAATAACGAAAATGAAATTTTTTATACAAGCAAAAGAATGAAAATAAAATTTTTTAAAACATAAATGACTAAAATTAAAATTTAATAATCAAAAGGACCAAAATCATAATAGTTAAAAGATAAATTACCAAAAAAAAACTATTTTCCTAAATTTAACGGTATCCATGAACGCGGCTAATAATATCAGTAGCTACATTTAATAATATTAATTTCACACTGCAAAACATGCTGATAAAAAATTTGGTGAACAAACAACACAAGAAATTAAATCTTTATTCATGGACAATCTTTATAATTATATTATTACAGCGAGGGAAAAAACCAACTCCAATGAAGTTGATGAAAAAAACCCTCTAAGAAAACCCACACAACAGAACCCAAATTAGCTGCAACAACAACATCATTTAATTATCTCATCTTCAGACAATGGCTCAACCACGTAGTGCTCAAAGTGGAAGCTGTGATAATTCACACCCTCAAAGACACCATCAATGTTGGAGTACGCCACAATGGCGCCGTCGCTAGAACTCTTGTCTCGTTGAGTGTACGAGAACGGGACGCTGCACGTGCCCTGCGTCCCGACATAATCAACTCTAACTCGACTCTTTGGCGGCACCGTGACCGTAACCGAAGCCTCGGATTTGGTGGATTCCTCCACGCTCTCCCCCCACTCGAATGCCTCGGTTGTCTCGCCAGTGACCTCGATCCCCACGGATGCGATTTTGGGCCACCCTGTGGTGATGGTGGTGGAGGCGCCGGTTGTTTTGGCTTCGCCGTTGGTGAAAGAGTAAGACCTCGTCTCCTCGTAGGAGACTTTGATGGTTAAGGAGGACTCTTCGTCGGTGTTGTTGACGGAGGTGCCGACGCCGGCGATGTAGGGGAGCTCGTCGAATATTCGCACTTGATCCATCCGGAATCGGATGTGATAGATGTGCCTTTCGATCACGAGTTCTTGCATGAGCACCCGCGATGTGTTGGTGATGGTTGAAGTTGAGGAACTAAGGCAATCTATCAAAGGATTAGTAGCGGTGAAACGCCGACAGAAGTTGTTGTTACCTGCACCACACTTTTCATTAATAAGATGTGTAACTTTTCAGTACTATTTTGGTGAAAATTCCGCAGAATTTTGCATACGTCACGTCACAATCAACATCATACATACAGATTCTACTCATTTCTTAAAAATGTAATGTACCTGCAGAGCGAAGAGCATAGGTAGAGCCGGTAACGTGAACAGGCCAAAACAGAGTGTCGTTGCCAGTATTGCTAGTTGTATCGGCCAGGATCCAGTTATCTGAATTACGCCTTAAATACCTGTCAACATGAGAGGATTTTATCCGAATATGTCCGTCGTTATTCAGCTCGATCTCGAACGCCGACTCCCTCTCGTTCGGGTCCTGCGACGAGAACTGTAGCTGCTGCCGATCCACGTTTCCCACTCTGATCGTCACCGCCCTGAGGAACCGATCGTTGTCTCCCTTGAGCGCCACGCGCCTCGGGAGCTTGACGAGCGTCTGCAAATTGATGAAATCGAAAAGGAAGAGATCGAACGAAACTCCCCCGAGCGCTCCGTCGAAGCAGTAGAGACGGGCGCTGGTGTTGCCCGTCCCTACATTGTCGAGCGCCACCTGCGCGTTGCTCTGCACGTGGCGTAGCAGGAGGCGCCCGCCACTCCCCATGCTCGGCTCGAACAACGTGCACGTCGGCAAGGACGTGTCGTTGATCGGCTGATCGGACGTCGCCACGATCCATCGGCCGCCCGCGCCCAGCCCCTGCCGCCCCCAATACTTATTGGTGTTGTGGAAGCGGATGTGGACAAACCGATCGTCTTCAGCCCTCTCGACGTCGATAGCCGAGAATGGGCCGAAGGCGCTTGGTTCGGCGCAGCGAACGAAGCCGCGGACGGCGGTGCTTTCGCCCATATAGTAAGCGTAGCCGCCTCTGTTTAACGTCATTGGCTTGAGGACGATGGAATCAGGAAACCAAAGATTTGACATGCTTGTGTCTGTGGGAAAAAAGAAACAATGTTGATGAGTTTAAATATTTGATGATATTTATGTATGTATAGTAGGTTTGATAAGTAGAGTATTGCAAAAGTAGTGTGGTAATATCTAAGAGAAAAATGAGAGTAGAAAACTTGCAGATATTTTGTGTAAGGAGAGGATGGGAGGATAAGATTATGACAATTGGAAATAGGAAATTGTTTTTGTGTGTGAACAAGGTCGTCTTGAACCCTCCTATTTATAAAAAAAAACTAAAAGGGTGAAGATAAGGTTGGGGAGGAAGTTTTGGACAAATAGAGCACACCTTTGGCAACACCATCTCCAGTTTTAATTTGGTGTTTTATCATGTGTTCTATTATTTTTAGTGCATAATAGTGAACTTTGAATTGAAATTATTTTGGTCTCATAATTCCGCAAATTCTGTATGCATCAACTGCAATGTTCAATTGAAGCACAATTTATAATAATATTAATTTATTTATTCAACAATATTAATTACTTTTACTAAATAAAACAATTGATTTTTGAAGGATTGTTTTAAATTAATCCATTTTTTATTGGTTCACTCGCAAATAGACTCATTTCGTGAGAACCTCCCACTGAACTATGAACGGCAACGTACTATTTTTTCACGTCATCACTCTGTCCCAAGATAAATTTCATACTTTCCTTATATGGGCATCCCAACTTTTTTTTCACACCTCAAAAAAGAAAACAACTCACACTCACAAAAATCAATAAAGTACATTTTTTTATATTTTACTCCCTCCGTCCCGTAGGAATTTGCACCCTACGGGACGGCACATTTCTTAAGGAAAATATGTTTTATATATAAAGTAGTGACATATGGGTAAATATGTGTAAATGTTTGTGAGTGTGCACGTAAATCAATGTTTCCTTTTTTAGTAGTGTGCAAATTTGTGTGGAACATACAAATAAGGAAAGTGTGCAAATTTCTGTGGGACAGAGGGAGTATTATTTAACTTTACACTCACATACTTCACTTTTTCATAATATGCGTGAAACTCCACCTATGAAGAAAATGCTGGGACGGAGGGAGTAGTATTTTATCGTTTGTTCCATCGTCGAAAACCTAGTTACGTCAGATTAAAAAATTAAACTAGAATGGATTTGGATGATGATCGCCTTCAGTACATGAGTGTCATGTGCAGGAGGTCCTCCTGTACTGGAGGTGGACCGTTGGATCACACACTCGTATGTGTGATCCGTGTGTGTGATCCAACGGTCCCCCTTTGCACAGAACCCTCCTATATAAGAGGAGATCGGGATCCGGATCCGATAGATTTAAGCGGGCAGGGTCTAGTCACACCGAATTTTCACATTTTCACCTTATTTATTTGGATCTTCAATTTATATCTTGATTTGCAAGTCCGTATAATAATAATAATAATATCACAAAATGAAAACCCTACTCTCTAGCAAAAAAGCAAAAGAAGGAAGAACACATTAGCTAGGTTCATTCATGCTTTAATCAAAGCCAATTAGAGGTGAAATCAGACAGCATCTGTTTTCAATTCATTTATATTTTAAAAAAAATGTATTAGCTTTTTTTTATATATATAACTAGATATCCATCCAACATAGGAAACCTATAACACATCGTCCACTGATAGAGGGATTGGAAAAATAAAACTCTGTATGGACTGATCTCTGAAAACAAAAGTTCAGTTTTTTAATCTAACTAAAAGAAATATAAGATAAAGGAAGAATTTACATATCATTTGCTAAACAACATAAAATGTTATTCCTTATTTTTTAAAATAAATAAATTCTAGAATCATAAAAAGTTAAAATAAAGCGATTGTGTTTACAGTAACAAAATTTTTTCGCATATTCATGATTTTCATGGGCTTTAATTACTAGTCTGACCTTCATATTACTTGGTCTATTCAATAATTTGGGGGTATGAAGCACATGGATATTTGCTTTTATTGTTTTGCAAACATATTTTATGTTCACCACTGACCCAATAAAATAAGAAAAGGAAAGGCATGGTCCAAAGAAAGAATAGCATGTCATTAATTAGACAATCAATTATTGCAACATGATAGGCAAAAGAAGATTGTAATCAAAGATTAGAGCTTCAAAATAACGACCGCTGAACAAGTCCCAAAAAATTACAATAATAAAAAAGAATTTTTATTTTTTTTCTATGCTGTCAAACTAAATTTCAAGTGCCTAAAAACAATAATGCATATGTTGTCATTTTCACAAATTCTAATAATTCCAATCGGCAACTAACGTACCTGTAAGTTTTGGGCAGAGTAAAGAATCGAACATGGTGTTGTAATGATGAGTTAATTGGGACGAGAGGGAATCAGCGTAGGTCCAAAAGGCAAACACATTCGATGTGAGGAGTGTGGGGAAACATGTCCACTGGTTGAACACTTTTCAGCTTATAACATCCTTTGATATTCTTCTCTGGCTGCATCAAACAAATGTAATAGGTTGAGCTTTGATTATGAGGGAGATTGAGAGTTTTCACCACCATAAATTGACACTTACCACACCGTGACAGAGGTAATCAAGGTCACGGGCACATGTAGCAGGATTGCACGATACATAGACTATGCGTTCAGCCTTTAGTTCTAGCAAGAACTTGATTAATTTCATGTGCATTCCGGGACGATTAGGGTCTGCATCATTTGAAGTAAACAAGTGATCAACAGTTGCAAAGATGTTAATAATTGATCTGTTTCTAAGAGTGTTTGTTTCAAATTCTTCAACGGGAGTGGTAACGAGAATCACTGAGATGTCCAATTACAATGAGAATGATGATTATATATTACCATTGAGTGAGGGTTAATGATTGTTGAAGAGGAGGTAGTAAATCAAATGAGGTAATGCATAGCTTATTTTGAGTCTCATCACTGTGGACTAAATATGAGGAAATTGAATTCATTCTCATTAACCACCGCAGTAACCCCAGCCCCAAAAGAAATTTTTTGGACTGTGCGTCCTCTAAATGTTATTGAATTACGTTGTTCTAATAATAAGGATACAGCAAATAATTAGCATGCTCTAAGAGTTAATAGATTCTACCGTGTAATCTAGAGTATTTCACACAAATACAGCCAGAAGAAGATAAAACGACAACCATCTTGTGATAGTAACAATTTCAGAAACCAATTTATTAAAAAGAAATCACACTTGCAAAATAAAACTCAACAGTAATTTTATTTAGCAAGATAGTAACCTGTGATGACAAGATCAGGCTTTGGGAAATATTCACCAAAATTCTCCCCAATTTTATTAAGATCCCCTCGCACAAATGTGGCGTTGCTTATCCCATTAAGGTTTGCGTTTCGACGTGCATCTGATATGGCTTGCTCAACTATCTCAAAACCGTACACATGCTTTACCCTGAGAAAAATGGATGGAACCAATTAGGGATTCAACTCTTGTCCCAACAATTGAGCAGGCTGCAGAATATTACTTTCTGGCAAGAGTTAGACCAATGGTTCCGGTCCCACAGAAGAGATCTAGAACTATTTCTGAGCCATCTCCTTTCAGACAAGAGCATTCTTCTATTAACTTGTACAGAATCTCAGCCTGCAAGGGGCAACTAATACAAGATTGCATCAATTACTTAAATGATGATGTAAGATCGTTAAGAAAATCGGGATAGTCAAAAAGTTTGCTACAAAATCTATACACTAACTTGATTGGACTAAAAAGCAAATATACAGCAGAAAAGCTAAATAAAGAAAAGTTAACAGTTGATCTGGTCTTTTGTTTGCATACCTGGTGTGTATTCGTCTGGAAGAAAGAGTTGGCTGAAATTTGAAACTTTAACCCTCTAAGTCTCTCCATTATTGTTGATTTCCCAAAGAGTGTGTGCTCCTCCTCCCCGACAGATGTGTTACCAACAGAAGTATTTACATTATTCACGATGCTTACCTATATCCAGAAGTAAAGGCAGGAAAGAGAAATCTTAAATATCAGGCTTATATCTATTAAATTGATATTCAATAAGGTCATGTTGTTCTGCTAAAAAAATTGTTATGTTATGGTTAAGAGAAATATGGGGTTGGTTTTCTTTGATCAAAATGTTGAAAACTTTGCAACAAAAATGATCATTAAACAGAGAATAATATATTGAAGAGAAAACTAGACAGGATGCTCAGTAAGGTATACCTTTCTATCTCCATTAAGTTCAACTGACATCAAGTTTTACAATTTATTAAATAATTAATTCAAGACTTCCGCCAAACTGACATATCATATGATAATGCTCAACGAAAAAATTTCTGAAGGACAACTTAGATAACAGGTGGTACTTCATGGGGAAAAATGATCGATTTGAAGAGAACCAGTTTCTCTGTAACTCTCTAAGCAATCCAAGCAAAGCATGAAAATTGTATGAATTATTCAACCACTCACCACATCAGGAAAAGCTGAAATTTTGTCGACAAGGGGATCCAGAAGCTCTGGTTGGTAAGATGAAGTCACAAAATTAACCATAAGCTCAGGCTGGCCAGTCTCGACATTACTGTAACAGGGCATAAAAAGGTTGGGCGTCATCTTATGTAACAACTGCACTTTTAGATGTCAACTGCCATATCCAGATAAATAGATAGATGCATAGAAGAACCAGGAATAGTAAAGAAAAATGAGTTACCTCGGTAAACCCCAGTCCCCCACTCCGTACCAAATTAAGTAGCAAGCACTATTAGGTTAGGCAATTCCTTAACAAACAGGTATGATCTCTAATGTAAGGTTGGATCTGTTAGATGGGATATAGAAGTGGGGAGGATTGAACCCCCGAGATTACTGCGAATGTTTAAGGAGTTGGGCAGGTCTTTGACCAGAGCTAGTTCATTCTCATGGCATCTTTTCTATTTAGATTTTTAATAAGAAAAATAACTGAGAACCATCAGCAAATCAAATAATGAAAAAAGAAGACATGAATACCTGCCAGATCTGAGCATCAAATGTTTCAAAAATCCATGATGAGAGTGCACATTATACGGAGAAAGACAGTACTTTGGGTCTCTCCAAATGTCTTGAATAGCTGCAAGGACCTATAAATCAGAGAGAGTTTTTAAAGGGAAAGAACAAGATAGTGTAGAGAAGATGATATCATTCCCGTTAGCTAGCAAACCAAATAAGTTTTGGAATAACCAAATTATGCCTGCAACATTTACGAAATGGTTGCATATGCTACTAAGCTTTCAGATAGAGGAATACATACTAGAAAAATAAGCTGCATGTTAGATATTTTATAATATAGTCACATGCAAAATGCATTAATGATTGGAATCAAGTGGAACTAATCCAGCAATTAATTAACTCCCTGATGAGATACAGTAACATTATTAAATAAAATTATATCCTAAATTTCTAACCAACCCTGGTTCTGTGCATCTCTTTAAGGCATGCATGATATTGTAGATGACATATTCCTGTTCTTTAACATGATTTCAATACATTGACTACAGAATACAAAGAGAAACAGCCATAATAGGCATAATTGACATGAGAAAAAAAATTAGGAACCAAAATACCTGGTTTGACAGATCACCCTGCAACAAGCACTTATTGACATTGAGAACCTTGTCATAAAATCCAGGAGCATGCAATCCCAAAGAATAAACATTGGTTTCATCTGATTCTTCTTGTAACAGTTCTGCAGGTACCCACCTTTTGGTGCCAAAGGAGAATTCCATCTATACGACCACAAACATGAAAAGATCCTCAATAAGTTCTCTTATTTCCCAGTTCAGCTGCATTAGTATCCTCATATATACCAAGAGGTTGGGTGCTAAAAATAACATGAGATAGGCTGGTAATGGTATGATAATAAATTGGAAACTGAAAATGAAATGAATTAATTTTCTGGTTGCAAACTATGCATTTAACACCAGGAAACTCACAACAAGCACTTATTACATAAATTTCCCTCCTCGCTTAAAACCACATATGAAGAATTTCATATTCAATTATGAGGGAGTCCTTGGATAGTGAACGGGTGAAGGGAACAAGAATGAGAATAAGATTGATAGTAGAGCGGAATGGCAATGAGTATCACTTCCATTCCCCCCAAGATAGAGATGAATGGAGCATTCCCTACTAAAACACTACTCTAGGAATTAATATATAGAACCAACCATCAATTTTTCATTCCTTTCTCATATCGTCATCAAATCCACTAATGGATCAGGACAAATTAATTTTCATCTGACCTTGTTACGATAGTGGAACTGGATAGCACAAGGAACAATCGGCTTCATGATACCCTGATCCTCAAGGGTTTTAATCGAAAACTTTCCAACATATACAATCAGATTGTACACCTGCTGCTCCTTAGCCTTGACCTGAGCTTCATATAACAAGTTCTGTGTTCTACAACCTCCGCAATGCGATGCATACTCACATGGTGCTTCCACAATATCTCGGTGTGGAGTTATAGTAGTCAGTTTCCGTACCTGCCCTCCAGACATTAAACCAAAACTACAATCATAAGCCACTAAAATCCACTCAAAGTTAAGTAAAATTAGCAAAAATCGTGAACACATTTTGCTATTACGCAAAGAAATAACATGCCATAAGTCACTTGAATCAACCATAAATCACTAATACACTTTGCTATTAAAAAAAGTTTAACATCAACGAACACATAAACTTCTGCTACTTTAATATACCACCAGCAACGTTAATTCGCTCAAATTTAACGTGCCATTTCATCAGGAGAGTTTATCGCATAATATTTAATACGCAATTATAAATTAACAGTACTACATAAGTCCATAACCTAATGCATACTATTCGAATTATCACGAAAAGAAAAATGCAGTAAGCAATACACCTCTGCGTAGTTATCCTTCTTCCGCGTTACCCGACCAATGAACTCTTCACCAGGCAACGCGCGATCACACATGACAACGAATCCGGTGTCAGCGACCTTGCACAAACCCTTCCCTTTGTAAGCTAAGCTCTCGCAGACCAGCGTCAGAGTCTGGCCTCGCTTGGGGTAAAACGATTCCGTATTCTTCTCCGTCTTTACGCTAGTAGGAGGTTGAGGCGTAGCTTCTGTAGCTGTGAGTTCTTCCGCTTGTTGAATTGGTAAAGATGACGCGGCTATTGAGAAAGGCCGAGCAGTTGGCCGTAGGTTACGCAGCCACGGGCGAGGTTGAAGCAGACGGACGCCGCCGGAGGGAATTGCCGCCGCCGCCGCCATAACTTTAGCTTTGAACAGCTAATATTTTGTGGTGGTGTTCAAGAATCGGCGGCAAAGAATTGGATGACATGAGGGGACGAGCGAGAGCATAAAAAAGAGGGATGCTTCAATCACTTTGTCATAAAATCGCTACTCCAAGACACAAAGTCGTCACTGGGCAAAGCAGACAAATAGTTTTATGATAATTATTATTTATGAAATGGCTTATGATTTATTGATATTTGTTGTAATCTTGAGAGGAAAGCGTAAAAGTAAAGACACAGTATTGATGACCCAGTTCGTCACGGAGTGACTACGTCTGGGGGCGACCAAGCCAGGAGAGTATACTAATATGAACTGCCGTTTACAATCATATCAATTACAGAATACATAGGAATGATAAGTATAAATAGAATACCTAACCCTAAGTCTTGTGGGCTTAAAGCCCACTGGATATATTCCTAATATTATATCCATCAATATAATAATATATTTACATATATTATAACACTCCCCCTTGGATATAATATGACAAGGAAGAATGCAAGTGTTACTTAGTGGAGTGTTACAAATGGCCTCGAGGATACAATCATCAGGATTGTTTAACATTTGTTACTCCCCCTGAAGATAACAACCTTCCAAGTCGACGCATCCCGATTTCGTGTACGTACTTTTCAAAAGTCGTTGTGGGAAGGGATTTAGTGAACAAATCAGCTAGATTGTCACTTGAGCGTACTTGTTTTATCATGATCTCACCACTCTTCTGGAGTTCGTGAGGATAAAAGAATTTTGGGGATATATGCTTCATCAAGTTCCCTTTGACATAGCCGTTGCTCATTTGTGCAATACATGCAATATTATCTTCATAGATAATTGATGGGCTTAAGTCAATAGAAGGGATACCACACGAATCGTGAATGTGTTTTATAAGGGACTTTAACCACACACATTCTCGTGCAGTTTCGTACAGAGCTATGATCTCTGAGTGGTTTGACGATGTGGTCACCAAAGTTTATTTGACAGATCTCCATGAAATGACTGTTCCACCACAGAGG
Source organism: Prunella vulgaris (assembly GCA_026898435.1). NCBI lineage: Eukaryota > Viridiplantae > Streptophyta > Magnoliopsida > Lamiales > Lamiaceae > Prunella > Prunella vulgaris. The sequence goes on from JAPKLY010000173.1 coordinate 350,164, forward strand.
AAAACATAACCCATTTGCGATTTTGCATTATGGGGATCAGATAGATAACCAACATCAGCATAACCTATAAGTGTTTTGTCTTGGTTTCTTTGACAGAAAAGACCAAGATCTTGAGAACCTTGAAGATATCGTAAGATATGTTTCACACCATTCCAATGTCTCCTCGTAGGGGAGGCACTGAACCTTGCAAGTAGATTGACTGCAAAGGCAATATCGGGCCTAGTGCAGTTTGCAAGATAGAGCAGTGCACCAATTACACTTAGATATGGAACTTCAGGTTCCAATAGCTCTTCGGTATCTTCTTTAGGTCTAAATGGGTCCTTTTCCAAATAAAGGGAACGGACAGCCATTGGAATGCTTAAAGGATGAGATTTATCCATATGGAATCTCTCCAACACTTTGTTTAGGTAAGCTGATTGGTGTATCAGTATTCCTTCAGGAAAATGCTCGATCTGTAGACCGAGACAGAACTTGGTTTTACCCAAAGTTTTCATTTCAAATTCAGTTTTTAAGATTGAACTTGCTTCTTCAATCTCTTTCCTTGTTCCGATAATGTTTAGATCATCCATATACACAGAGATGATGCAAAAACCATTAAGGGATTTCTTAGTAAAGACACAAGGAAAAGCCTCGTTATTTACGTATTCCTTCTTCAGGAGGAATTCGCTTAGTCGATTATACCACATACGACCTGACTGTTTTAAGCCATATAACGAGCGTTGCAACTTAATGCTGAACATACTACGATGTTCGTTATTCCTCATTTGGGGAATAGTTAATCCATCAGGGATTTTCATATAGATGTCAGAATCTAATGATCCGTATAAGTATGCGGTAATTATGTCCATTAACTGCGTTTAACTGCCAATGATATATGGCGGAACTTTATAATATTCACAACAGGAGAATTTGTTTGATCACATCAAACTCAATAATGGGTCACTGCGAAAAACCCTTAAGCTGTTAATCTCGCTTTGTATCTCTCAACTTCATTTTGTTTCGTATTAATACCCATTTATATCCTTCAGGGATAAAATATTTAGGGGGTATGTACGATAGAACAAAGCAGTTTATTTTGCGAGTCTAGCTCTTCCATATTTGCTTCTTTCCATTGCATCTAATCAAATTTAGATACTGGTACCAGATTTTAGAAAGAGCAACTATGGGTACGAATATGTTGTCGACAACAGTGATATGTTTGTCTCCTGTGTTTATTTAAGATTCATGTAAACCAGATCTTGATCATTTCCCATTGATCTGGGTGTTCCGCATCCTAGTATTTTGATTGCTATGTGCACGTGCCTTTTACTAGGATTTCTCGTCTTCGGGACGAATCTCTTCAGGAGATTTCATGAGTGACTGAATATATTATTAGCATTAATATACCATGGTTTTGTGTAAGGAGGTTCATTACGCTTCTGGCGTATAGGGGCATCCTTAACTATTCACAGTCACTTCATTTATAATCAGTAATGCATTTGATAATGCATCTGGCAGATTACTTGCAGATTATTGCAAGTTTATTTTCTTTTGAACTTTTGGTTCAAGTTTGACTAGTGCGTGGGCCTAAGTATTGAAGATCTTTTGTGTTCCACATAATTTCACGGCATTTATTAATTGTGGTATTTTTCTCTCCCCCTAAGGCCGGAAATAGATCTTCGTCGAATGTGCAGTCAGCGAAACGGGTTGTAAACTGATCCCCAGTTAAAGGCTCGAGGTATTTAAGTATTGTGAGAGATACAAAATTGATGTAAATACCGAGTTTCCTTTGTGGGCCCATAGATGTTCGCTTAGGTGGTGGTATTGGAACATACACTGCACAATCGAATGTTCGCAGATGGGAAATGTTAGGTTCATTTCCACGCACGAGTTGAATAGGGGAATATTCATGATATGCAGTTGGTCAGAATTGGATTAGTGATGATGCATATAAGATTGCATGCCCCCAACATGAAACAGGTAAGTTCGTTTTTTGTAGTAGTGATCTAGCGATTAATTTAAGACGTCTAATTAATGATTCAGCTAGACCATTTTGAGTATGAACATGAGGGACCGAATGCTCCACTTTGATTCCCAGTGCCATGCAAAAATCATCGAATGCCTTAGAGGTGAATTTACCGGCATTATCCATACGAATGGATTTAATAGGATGATCTGGGAATTAAGATCTCAACAGGATGATCTGTGCAATAAGCTTTGCAAAAGCAGTATTGTGAGTGGATAGCATCGTTACATAAGTCCACCGAGTGGATGCATCTATTAGGACCATAAAATACTTAAATGGTCCAGATGCTGGATGTATTGGTCCACAAATATCTCCTTGAATCCGTTCAAGGAATTTAGGAGATTCAGTTCTTACTTTACTACTAGAAGGACGAATTATGAGCTTACCCATTGTGCAAGCATCACATATGTATTCATTAACAGAAGGGATTCTGTTGTGTGTTATGTTATGGCCAGATGAATTACATAGAATCCGACGTATCATGGATTGTTCTGGATGTTTTAACCGCTCATGCCATAATTTGAAAGAATTTGGATCATTAAATTTTAGATTAAGAGCTATATGGAGATTTGAGGGTCTGATGTATGTATAATACAAACCAGACGAGAAAGATGGAAGTTTTTCGACGATGTGTTTACGACAATTCAAATAGTGAGTCATCAACAGATATTCACTATTGTCCTCAGTATTTGTTTCAATGTGATAGCCATTCTGTCGAATGTCTTTGAAACTGAGGAGGGTACGCTTTGATTGTGGAAACAATAAAGCATTCTCGATTATTAATTCGGTACCCATAGGTAGAATGATCGAGGCTCTTCCGGAGCCAACGATTTGTATGTCGTCATCGAAAATAGTAGTGACACTTCCTTTCTTTTCAGTTAATGTTTGGAAAAATTGACTATCTTTTAAGATAGTATGTGTAGTAGCACTATCTACTAAGTACAATACATTAATCTCCATAAGCACTTAAGTGTATGTTTGGATACGTTTAGATATGAGGAATGCTAATGAGAGCCAAGATTACAGACGCTGATTGATCAGCCGCACAAGGGATCACTTAGGTCCTACTTTATCAAGAACGTATTAAATTATGTAGTCAATAGTCATATGTGAACCCAAGAGGTCATCCTTTGTCTATGACAAAGCCTGCTTCGGGCAGGTCGGTGTGGTGTGTTTCACCGTGATGAGCCTTCCCATTTTTGTCTTTTAGCATACGTTGATACGCCTCCACCAAATGTTTTGGTGTACGACACGAGCGAGACCAATGGTCGTCGCATCCACACTTGTGACAGACTTGTTTGTTCTGTGCACGTGAGCTCGATAGTTGATCTTGAGGTGCATTCATTTCAGTTGCACTATGTTGTGCATTGTTGCGACCTCGACCTCTTCCCCTACCACAGCCTCGACTTCGGGTCGATCCGCGTCCCCCACTCGCCTCATTTCCTTTTCCACGTTTACTACCTCTAGAGTTCCTCCGAGTAGCATGTGCTTCAGGCACAACTTGTGAGCCAACCAGTCTAATATTGTGATTTTTCATCAACAATTGGTTGTGTTTTTCTGCAACTAAAAGTGCAGAAATGAGCTCGGAGTGTGATTGATACTCTTTGGCCCTGTACTGCAGCTGGAGTACAAGATTAATAGCGTGGAAAGTGGAAAGAGTTTTTCAATTAACTGATCAACAGTTATTGTTTCTTTACACAGCTTAAGCTGAGAAACTATACGATGTAGGGCGGAGTTGTACTCCGTTACAGACTTAAGTTTTGGAAACGAAGTGTTATCCATTCATGTCTGGTTTCGGGGGAGGATCACATTTTGGTTTTGTTGGAATCGATCATGGAGGGATTTCCACAACGTCAATGGATCTTTTTCAGTGAGGTATTCGTTCTTAAGATCTTTGTGAAGATGGTGTCTTAAGAAGATTAGAGCTTGTGCCATTTGGGCAGTTGTGGATTTAGATGGTTGTCTAGTTGTGTCGGTAAAGTCTTTATAGACAAAGTGGGTTTCAACGTTGAGAGCCCATGTCAAATAGTTATGGCAATCAAGTGCCAATTAATCGAATTCACATTTAGTGATTTTTGACATGTTTTTGCTACAAAAATTAATAAATGAAAATTTATTAAAATTATTTGTTTGTAGCATTTAATAATTAAGGCTCAATCAATAAAATATTGCTAAGACAAAAATTAATTAATTATAGGGGGTATTGATATTTTTGAGTGTATGACTTTTATGAGACATTTATTAATGGGACTTTAACCCAAAAATAATTATTGGATAAGACCTTAAAAAATTTGATGATTTGGGCTTTCATAATACCATTATGAATTTTTATTAATGGGACATCGGGCCCAAAAATAATTGTTAGGATCCAAATTAATTAGGATCAAGTAAAATAAAATGCCCAATCAATTAATTAAAAAAAATTGGCCTAAGTAATTAATTAATAAATATTAATTAATTAATTTTTTTTTTATTAACAGGGCTACGTCCCATGTATTATAAGCCCAAACTAATTAAAGGGATTTAGCCCAATTAATCAAACATAAGGCCCAGAATGGGTGGCCCAGTTAAAGAAAGCCCAATTATGGAATTAGGGTTTCAGGAGTGAGCCGGTCAAAAGTATACTAAATACTAAAATCTGGACAGAATAAGGGCGTATCCAATATCCGATTTTTTGGGACAGTTACGCGAGAAAATCGCGGCCAGGTATGGGCCACGTCGCCGATGAAGTTAGGCGTCTGTTTGGCGTGTGGTGGCGATCGGAGGTCGCGGCCGAGGGTGTCGACGCACGGAGTGCCGTCGCGTACAACGCCGTCGGACAGATTTGAGGTCTGCCGTCATGGGCGTGTCGCGGAGCAGGGCGTCGTCATACGCCGTCGAGCACAGGCGGCGGCGTCGCAGCGGAGTCTGAGACCCGGCGAGTCGCCGTCGCCGTCGCACATCAAGGGGCGCGCGGCTGCCGCCGCTCACACGCAGCCGTCATGGTGCGCGTCGCGCCGCCGCAGAAGCAGGGGTGTTTCCCCCACCAGGCGCACAGCGCCGTCGCGGCAGTCTGGCGTGGCTGTCGCCACCGTTCACGTATCACAGCGTTGCCGTCGTTCGCCGTCGAGGCCACTTCAGGGGCCGACGGCGTGGCGGACACAGGTAGGGCTCGATTTCAATTGAAGAAATATCGAAAACAGGGGTTCCAATTTTTTTTGTTTCTGCAAAACTGGTTTGCTGATTTTGGGTTTCTGTTTAAGAAGAAACACTGATGATTCGGTTTCCGATTTAGGAATTATGAAGAAAACCGGGAACAGAGTTCCGTACAAAACAGGTTTTCGAGAGTTTGGTGTGTTTGTAATTGCTGGGATTTCAGGTTTTGTAATTGAATAATAAGAATTCGATTCTGGTTTTGTTATGCAGATTATGAATAAAACATAATAGGGGGCACATACATAACAAGAATCTATATAATACCAAGCACATAATATGCGTACAGCTAGTAATACATAAGCATGTGATTAATAAAACCATATATACACAGTAGATTGGTTCATTGAATCATCAACTCAGAATACAGGGAATCATATATTCAGAAACGATGCCATAAAAACATGTGAGCATATGATCAGAATCATGAATTTAATAGCACAGGGACATATACAAATCATGTATATGTATGATTGATCGAAGTAACTGAAAATACTCCACAATGCATAATTTCATGAAAATTCACAGTTTTCTAGAATATAATCAGAGCATATACGGATCATGCAGGAAACCTAGATACCTAAACATGGATCTAAATTATTAGATTAATAACGAAGCAGAAACTTACGGTTTCAGCAACAAAATTAAAATTAATCCTGAAATTGATTTGATCCAGAAAACAGCTGGAGCAATCCTCTCGTAAATCATTATTGCTCGTAGAGACTCGTGCTGATAACGTGTTGTAATCTTGAGAGGAAAGCGTAAAAGTAAAGACACAGTATTGATGACCCAGTTCGTCACGGAGTGACTACGTCTGGGGGCGACCAAGCCAGGAGAGTATACTAATATGAACTGCCGTTTACAATCATATCAATTACAGAATACATAGGAATGATAAGTATAAATAGAATACCTAACCCTAAGTCTTGTGGGCTTAAAGCCCACTGGATATATTCCTAATATTATATCCATCAATATAATAATATATTTACATATATTATAACAATATTAACTGAATATGGTAAAGCTGTTTTATAATTAATCAATTGTTATTATATTATAAAATTTAAAACACGCGACTCAACCCTAAAAAAAATTGCATATCATAATTTTTTTAAGATAATTAATTATATTAAAGGGGGGTGTATTCGTTTGAGATTTCGTAGGATTTTAAAGGATTTTTTTCTTATAAAAAAGTCTGTTGGTATTCAATCAGGATTTTAAAAGATTTAAAAACAATTTACTGGTATTCAATCATGATTTTAAAAGACTTAAAAACAATCCACTGGTATTAAAAAATATAAGAATTTTAAAAGATTGTTGGGTTTGATGGATTTTGATGGACTTTTTAGTGTATTTTATAAATATCAACAATCTCATCAAAGCCCCTAGGATTTCGGTGGACTTTTTTAATTAGTGACTTTATTTATCCCTAAATTGACTTATATATGATTTTTTATTTTCAAGACCTAAAATATTTTTAATCTTATAATTTTATCCCTGCATTTATATTTAATTCTATGGTTATTTTTATTAGTAATGACTCATAATACTAACATCAACGATAAAGTAGTTACAGTGACGAGGGCTAATATAATATTTTATAGATATACATATATATTAGAATAAATAAAAATAATTATTATAATTAATCCATTAAATTTATATATACATATTGGTTAATTTAAAAAATTTAATATCAGCAAAACGATATTGTTCATCCTAACTTATACACAAGATAAATATTTATTTTCTATATTAGTATTATTATAGTACTAATATTATATATTGCATATGTCATTAGGTAATATTTTTCCATTAACAGTATTTTTTCGCGTAATTTGAGTTTTGTTATCTTTTACTTTGGTTGCTTTGATTATTCAATTTCGATACTTTTTAACATACACATCTATATACGTGTATATCATAATATATATATATATATATATATATATATGTGATAAGTAGAAATTAATATATGATAATATAATTCTAATAAAATTATGCAGTACTTAAGGTAGATTTTTTTTTATTACAATGGTTTGGGCCAAATTTTTGCCTACATACTAGGCCAAAAAGCCATGTAATAAAACAAACATGCTATCATTAGTAAAAGGAAAATATAATAGAAAAAAAAGAAAAAAATTTGTAAAATTGCAAGTAATTTTCATGCATGCAAAATTGCAAATCCTACTCTTTAAATTTTGATTTGGAGTTCATGTATGTTCTAAGTGGGTGAGAGGGTTCCGCTCATGATTTCAAACTACTAAATGTTGTTATAACAAGAGCAAGAACGACATGACGCTAATATTTGAAGGACTAATGTAGCTATAGATATGTGGAAGAATTCTATTTAGGAGGACATGATATTATGATTTTTTTTTGTTTGTCTTTGATTTTTTTTTAATTCGAATGTATGAAAAAATCTTGAATTCATATCGTATGACACAAATCCATGAAAATCTGCAAAGTCTACAACGTCCTACAGAATCCATTAAAATCCCGACTTCTAAAAGTCTTGCAAAATCTTAAAAGTCATCAAAATCCTAAATTTTTTTTTAAATCTGCAGGACTTTTTTTAGCTAAAAAAGTTTTTTAAAATCCTAATCCAATACACAACCTTATATTCTAAAATAATTAGTTACAATAATTCTTTCTAGTATCGAATACATAGCATATAGTTTCATTAAGTTATAAACTGAAGCCACAAATGATCATCAGGTCCTAGAAAGTAGGCCGATCCTGCGATTATTTTTCTGAGTGGGCCTTAAAAATGGGCGGATCCGGCGATTAATTTTCCTAGTGGGCCTTAAATTCTATGATATTTTTCTCACAGGGCATAAAATTAGTCTTTGCCCAGGTTACTGGCACTAAGCAAAATGGTAAATAAATACGCCCCATAAAAAATAAATGGTACATATTTTCAATTTTCATTATGTTCGAAAATAATTGAAAATAAATGGTAAATAAATGGTACATATTTTCATTATGTTCGAAAATAAATGGTAAATAAATGGTACATATTTTCAATTTTCATTATGTTCGAAAATAATTGCCAAAAAATTTCGAAAAAATTTGCCAAATGAAGGATAGTGTATTTATCTGGATAGTGTATTGTCCAAGGAAGCTAGCGTTAATAACCTGGGCTATTAGTCTTTTGCTGCGATTATTTTTTCCAAGTGGCCACTGAAAATAGGCCAGTGCTACGATTATTTTTGTTAGTTGGCCGATGCTACGATTATTTTTCAAAATAGTCCGATGCTAGCAATTATTTTTCTAAGTAGGCTTAAAATATTCATGAGATACTCTGGGCTTAAAATAGGCCCAGGTTATTCGCACTAGCCTTTTTGGTAAATACACTAGTCGGAAGAATACTATCTTTTTGGAAAATACACTACCTTTATTCAGCAAATTTTTTTCAAAATTTTCGGCATTTTTTTTCAAACCTAGTGTAAAAATGAAAATTTGTTTGAATATTTTTGCCGAAAATTTATAAAAATTTCGAAAAAAAATATCGAACATATTAAAAATAGTGTATTTCCCAAAATGGCTAGTAAATATTCTCATGAGATACTCTGTGCTTAAATGGCAAAGAAAGGTAAAGCCGAAGTAAGTGGATATTTACCCTATTTTTTCAGTAGTTCATCTTCCGGTTCAATTCACCACCCGTTGTTCACCATCCACAAATTATCCTAAAAGTTGAAAATTATTCGAATTTCTTTTATCAAATAAAATATATTTGAACGGAATTTTTATTTTTATTTTTATTTTTTGAATAAGAGTTCGAGGTGATGAACTATTGAATTAATGGGGAGTGCTAAAACCCAACTTGGGCTTTATTTTTTAAGTCAATCTCCACAGTTGCTCGTGACTGGCCCATTAAAGGACAAAATTGTCAAAGTCCAGTATACTGTTCGTGCAATTTAAATATATCAGGAATTTTTATTTTTATTTTTTAATGAAAATTGATGAATGTCTGTTTTGAGATGGACAATTATAAATGTTCTATACAGACTCTTCAATGAACACATGAATTATATAATATATTTAGAACACAAAAACTTTTCTTTAAGAATATTCATATGTTTATTCGAATCACGTCTTTCTCGTGATTTATTTCATCAATTTTATTTCAAGAAGAGGCGACTGATGTTGTGATTGGGCCCCTTGGAGTGGGAATCCACATTTATTATGTAACATTAATACAAAGAAATATGAACACTATGCTAATACAGGTCATATATACTAGCTACATCCATTTTAATTAATTCTCTTTATAGTGTTCAAACTCCAAACCCATTTCTTGCTCATAAATAGTCCTATTCTGGTCCCCAACAACCAACACACAACCATCCTTGAAGTGACTTTTCTTCTTGGACTTTTGCATGACAAAATTATAGGTCACTTCAACTTTTAATTACACCTAATCAAATATAAAGAAATTCTTTAACATCTTTCGATTAATATTTTTTTGGTAAAAATAATTAATACTTTGCAAAAAACACACTTTAACTAAAAATAACTAATACTTTCAAAAAAAAAATTACGATCAAATTTGTTCACACAATATTTTGTCATCTCATATGCATTATGCGCGCGAATCTTATGCTAGCTCTTGCACTTATCACGTTTCAGATATATTAATCTGCATTCCTGTACGAGGGGGCAAATGTACCTAAACTTCGACTCCAACTTTGAACTTCATTTACATATATTAAATCACGACGATAATACATACATAAAATAACATGATTTGCATTAATTAATAGAGGAATTAATTAAATCCATTTCACGTGCAGATGGATAGTGGATGGGTTTGAAAAAAAAAATCCAGGTTGGGATTTTGGGGATTGGAAGTGGACTAGCAGTTCTAGAAAAATGTTGGGAAAATGACATAACGTTTTGAAGAGACACAAAAACCCCACAACCGGCCTTGGCCGGTCCATTCAATGAGACAAATTTCTCCATGCATGAATCTGCTGAAAACAATCAAGTTTTTATATTTATTGATGTGAAAATGGATTTGTTCATGTGAAAAAAATTTACGCGAACCCAAATTCGTGTGAATTTTATTTCCCAAATTATCGATGTATGCTCATTATAAACTATATATCACATCGAGCATACTGTTTAAGAAATGTTTGATTTGCTTGATTTTTTATTAGTAACACATGCAGAATAATGATAATTGAGAATCGAATGCATGTGAACTCGACTTCGCGGGAGTCCGGCCTACTCATGTTTATACAAGTTAAACACTCGTTGGTTACATGTATAACACATTATGATCTTATAGGAAAAATTTAGAAAGTAATTAGGGAGATTTTTTTTTTGTCATGGCTAATACAATTTTAAACACGTTAATCTTATTTAATTTATGATGAAATATCATAATTCGGGTTATAATCGGACTGGGCCCCTTATTTAAAGGGATCAAGTATCCTCGTAGCATTGGAAATACATATTCGAGGACATATTCCTAATAATAAGGAGTTATATTGATTGTTTGAACTATTTATTTCAATTTGACATAAAATGACATAATTCGAATTAAAATAGGAGTGCAATAGTGTGGAAGACCCTCATTTAAATAGATCAAGTACTTTTCAGATTATTATAAAGGCCCCTTTGCGAGCTTATTATTTTTAAAATGACTAGAAAAGAATATTTATGATCAACATGGTTAAAACTGTATTTAGCCATTTTTTAAAATGGCTATTTTTACAACTCCTCAATTAATTAATTAATTAATTACAGCTAAAAAAGTAAAATTTTCATAATAATACTCCATTTGTTCAACAATATTATTCTTAAATTTTTTTTCTTGGATTACCCACAAATTCTATTCACCTTCACTTCTTCTTTTACTCAAAAGAAATGTAATTGAACTTCACGATGGAGTATATAATTTTAATTAAAAAGGTCAACTTTTATAAAATAGAGATGACATAAAACAGTTACGTATTAAAGAAATCAATATCAATGGGGGGCTCCCGCCCCCTTGAGTCCATATATGATTAGATAGATAGAGATTTATGCCGACAGGGTGTCACATGTCGTTTCGTAATTGGAGGTTTATTTGTGAGCTGGAAATGGAGTTGAGAGGGAATTTGGACAATTTAGGAGGCATTGTTCTTCATTATTTAGTCATGCTCTACATATATTGACTTGGCCAATGTCTTATGGAGTAGTATATTAACCCAACATTGAAACTCCAAATCACATTTAAAAGTGTTTGTGGTCACAACTACAAGATCAGAAGTATTTCTATAATTTAAAAGTTTGATCACATTTGAGAAAGAAAATTACTTGTTACTATAAGAGAAGAGGCTGAAAACAGGATCTAAATATGTGACTAGTGTGTGTAATAAGTGTGATCGATCAAACAAAGGGTTGTGAAAAGATCCTTATTCAATGTTTAAAATTGGAACAACAATCTTTGGTATATTAACTAAAAAATTCTATATATATTCAAGAATAAAGTGAATATTGTGAGAGATAGTTATATATATGTATATTAAATGAAATTTCATATTAATATTTGAAATATAATTACTACTTAAATTTAGTTTGATAAATTTATAAGTCATGTTATAATATGCTTACTTTAGCATTTGTCGAGTAATTCTTTCACAAAATATTACTCCTTCCACCTCGTAATTATCTTCACATTTTCCATTTCGATCTGTCGTAATTATCTTCACACTTTCCATTTCGATCTATCTCAACTCTATTTTTACATTCTTTAAAAAGAAATGATTACTCAATATAATATTCTTTTTATACTCACTTGTACACTAAAAAATACAACTACTCTTTCTGATTGGTTGAAAAAGTCAATAAAACAATTTCTTTTAATATGTATGTCAAACACAAATATAATAATGATAGATTCGAGATGAAGAGAGATTAGAGATACTGATTATGTTGCTTGGAAACTAAGTAATGGCTCATGAAAATTACAATGCATATACATGATCTTGACATAAAACATCATGTACAAGATTTAATCATGTATGGATCAAGTATAATGTGTAATTTAATTAAATATATTTTAGAAAAATTATACTAAAAAATTACTCTTATTTATACAGAAAAGTCACTCACGTTAAATCAAATTTTAAATATAAATAAGAATAATTTTTTGGTAATAATAAATGTAATTTTTTAAAAATAATATTTAAATTGCATTGTATACCTCGTGCACAATAGATTTACTCCCATATACAAACTATTTGAAATAATCAGGATAATTTTATTTTAGTGTGAAATCATATAAATATTTCAGATTCAGGCGACTTATGCCAACAATTTTGAATATATTGTATAGACTAGTGATTCTCCCGGGCGGTGCACGAATTATGTATTTTATAAAATTTAAATAAAAAATTATATAAATAATAAATTTATATTAAATTAAATAAAACATAAACTTTCACAGAGTTGAGTATATCTAATGTTCAATTCTTTTGAATAAAATAACCACAATAAATAGAAACAAAATTTATTTTATCAATCTACCTATAAATTTTATACAATTTCTTTTATAATTATTATTTTCTTTAATAAGCAAAGATTATATTGTATATAACTGTATTAAAATACTTAATTAATCATATAATTTTTATTTAAGTACTAAAATTCATAAAATAATTTTATTTTGACGTAACTTACATAATCTAAGTAAAATTATTTAAATTTTAATCATATAATATAGTCAATAAATAATCACTTTTAAAATAATCATTTTAATTTAATTTTTATATGTTAAATTAATTTTTTTTTAAAAATACATAATTTTATATATTGTGTTTTGAAAATAGATTTAAAATTAAAATTATTGGCATAAAATAAAAATAATAATAGAATTAACTCACTTTTTTTAGTGGAGTGTGAGTTTCAATATTGCACCACAAAATAATTATACTTCATTTGCTACATTAAATATATATTTTTCTTTCTCTTTATTTATACTTATATATATAGAGAGAGAGAGATAAAAGCTTTTGTAAATTAATATTAGACCAAATATATGTAGTGTGAAATGATTAATTACACCTGCAACAAAAAAAAAATATTGTAAATGATTATCAGCAATTAATATGGACCTAATAATTATTAAGAAACCTCTCGTCCCCTTTTTCAAAGAAAATGAAGGGAGACTCCTCAATTTCCAGAGAGTGAGAGAGAGAACTTTATCTTAAAAATATAACAAAATATATATACACCAAATATAGAAAGTAAAATAAGCAGAAAAATTAGCACTTCTATATTTAGAAGACTATTCTGTGTTTATATATATATAGATTAGATTACACATTGTCCATTCTTGATAACTGTGTTTATTAATTGATACATGCTATTTTAAGAAACAACAAATAAAATATGAATAAAGTAGTTATTAGTGGCTACAAAATAAAATAAAACAGTTGTTGACTTAAAATAGATGAACAAACTTTTATATGATATATAGACAAATAAGGAAATTGAATACACTTTTGGTGAAAAAAAAAAGGTGTATTGTGCGTCATTTCTATTTTTAGAAGATACCACACATTTAATGGGTAAGTCTCTTCTGCATTAGGTGTACGATGCATTATAAATTTAAATAATTAGAGTTATTTTCATTAATCAATTACTAATGCTTTATTGCACAGTTAGAATTGTCTAACCCTAATTGTACGTACTATGTTAATAAATTTAAATGTTTTGCGAAAAATAATACAATGGTTTAAGATATACTTGAATTAACCGATGTATGTGAGCATGTAAGAACTTAATTTAATTACTAATCATATGGAATAAAAAAATATACTCATCGAAGTAAAAGTTGATACTACATCAGTCGACTATGAACGCATTTCGCCATTTTTACACGTTTAAATATAAATTTATCATTTTATTCTTATTTATACATTTATCACTCATTTATTCTTTATACTCATATATTCTCTTCTCTCTTCATCATATTATATGTATTATATCTATATTTTATAATTTTTTTAATATTTATGTTAAAATCAATAAAAAAATTAATACTAAGACGGGGGAGTATATCATAATACTTTGATCATTATTTGAATTTTACAAAATACTTAACCATTAATTCTTGGGCAAATTTATATAAATATGGATATTTTGAAAATACTTTATCAGAATAGAGAAAAAAGTGATATGTTTATCAATTTAAAACCAGTCGGTATCCTTACTCCCGACGGGTAACGTGTCACTTGAATTAATGCACAAGATTCCATATTTTTGGGTGGCATGCCAGTCGGTACTATAATTCCCGACTGGAGGAAGATGACCACCAGATTTCCCTTCGCCATGCATTGATTCAATATTTTGTTGAGGAGTAGTGTGCGTTGTACAAAACTGACTATGACATCATCAAATCATACATTCATCTTCGTTGTGCGCCTCATAGAAAGAGAGAATTGTCATGATATTACCGTGTATCTTAATTAAATGGTTGTTTTTCAATATTGATTGTTCATCAACATATTCTCATTTGTGTGAAATATCAAAATATTTTAATCAATCAAAATATTTTAATCAAAGAGAGAGTGTATAAAACTTGAAATGGGACCAATTTTTCGTTAATCTTAGAGTAGAAGTTTTTTTTTTATTAAATATGAGAAAATTTAGAATTGAGATAGATATTATTAAATTTAAGATAATTAAATAATTAATAAATTAAATATGAAATTTGTTAAATTAGAGTAGATTTAGGAGAAGTTATGACTATAGACGATTTTCTTTCTTTTCCATTTTTTAGTAAAAAAACATATAACAATGATAAAATTATTTGTTTAAAAAAATTAAATCAATTTAAGGTAACTATCCTTGAAATAGGCGCCACTGAATACTATCATTATTGAAATATAATTTTTCTAAATAAATAAAAAATGGATAATCAAATTTTAATTATTTATTATTATCATAATTATGTTAGTCCTTAAAAGGAGGAACTAATATGATCATGTTTACAAGGAACCGCAGATTAAAAAAAGAAATAGTCAAAATATAGATCTCGAAAGATTTATTTTCGCTATATTTTATTTTAGCAAATTCAGTTTTCAAATTTATAATTGAAATTTTTTACGAAAAATTAAAATACATCTCTGTTTGAAGTTTTTTTTTCATATATCTTAATATCTCATCTCTGGTCCACCACTCCCTCCACTCTGATGCACCTTCTCCCATCTCATTATCATGCTCCCTGAATAAATGGGCTTCCCACTATAAGAGATTTTAGAATTGAATGGAATAGAAAATTACCGAGAGAAAATAAAAAATCAAGAGGTGGAAAGAGACTCTATAAAAGATCATCAAAAAAATGAGAAAACTGATTCAGAAATTTGCTTCATGGGAAGATCAGTTGATTCGATTATAGTGTCTGTACATGTAAGAAAGAGATAAATATCTTTGATGTGGAGAGAATTATATTATTAACTGACACGTCACCCGTCGATAGTAATAGAATTACCGACTGGTTTTATATTTATATTCTATATTTCGCTAACTTCATTTGAAAAATTCTTTATTTAAATAAATTTGCCTTAATTCTTGTATTGGAAATGAATTTTGAATCAAAATTACTGTCCCATCGACTGGGTTCTTGCGTTTCCATGTGGGCTACAGATATCTATTTAGAGTCGCTTGCCAATTATAGCAAGCCACGTGTTACATAATACCGTGTGTTCACGTGTGACCCATCTAATAATTGGATTATGGGGACCCACGGTTAGGCAACTGGCTTAGCCGAGCCGATGATCCGGCTCGAAAGTGATGTTGGTCGAAGCCGACAGCCGTTATAATTAACCGGAGCGAACCGGAGGAAGAGAACAGGAGCATTTAATAATGGATTTTGACATGGAGCATAGATGGGGCTGCACCGATGGACCACTGTGGGCCGGGTTCAAATTTGGCCCAAATTAAAGTCTGAAATTAGAGCTTGAATAAATCTTGGGTTAAATATATATTCAGACATGACATGAAAAAGATTATGAAAATGATAGTTCTATATTCACAGCATACAGAATTAGTAACATCAAATTGAATCCTATGTTAATAAATTAATAAATTTATTTTGGATAAATATATGAGGATGCATCAGCTCTTTTACTTTTTTTTTTTTTACGATGCAAATATTTAGTCGAATATAAAAATATTGTGTGTTAAATATGGGAAATCTGGAGAAAGATGGAAAAAAAGGAAGGAATTTCCTTTAATTAATTAAATTACTAATAAATTTTGAGGATCTCCAAATTGACTTTAGAAGATTTGTATATTAAAGATAACAATAATTACTGATCAGAGCTCGAAAGAAATGATGAATATTTTTAAGTTGACTTGTGACCACCGCAATTGTATTATTTCTGAACAGAAAAACTAATACTAGTAGTTGATGATATCATGCCACGCTGTCAAATCTCCAGGTACTCACTTCTACACAGTGGAAATGATTTGACATTTTAATTTAATTTCCAAATATATTTTTTTATGTAAAATATGGTCTATAATTAATTTAGTATATTGGAATTTGAAATTTGAATTCCATTTGGATTAACCCGAAAAATATAGTTCCTCATTTGTACATAGAAAATTATTATCCTTAAGAATTATGTTTGAGAAGGTGGAGGGGGAATTGCTATACTGTATAATAGAGATAGATTTCTCAATTAAAAATGATCATGATTTTATTTTTTTGTGGTCGAATAGTAATATATTTGCAAAACTTAAGAATTTGGTGATTGTTAACACTTTTACATAATTTATGATAACGTACAGGGTAAAAATGTTTTGATCAATGTATGAGTTGTTTCAATAAAAATATTAGTTATTTTAATTAATTAAAGAGTATTAATTTTAGATGGCACAAATTATTTTTACTAAAAGTTAAGAGATGAATTATAAGAGTATTATTCCTAAAGAGTTTTTCCTTTTTCTACTAAAATATATGCAAAGTCATTTATTATATATATATATATATATATATATATATTTTACTTATATACAGTCTCCAATTTAATTATAGTGAAAATTTTCTTATATATTCTGAATCTGATAAATTCTTGTATACATTATTTATATTATGCTTTTTTTTTTTAGAGAGATATTACTTGTTTTACTAAACTGTGTTACTCGAAAACCGATTGTATAATGCATACACTGTTTGAATAGTGTTTACTCATCTCACCAAATATTATTACTCGAAAACTAGGTTTACACTTAACACAATTGTTGTTGTCGAATGTAATTCCCGTCAATATATATATATATATATATATATTTTTCCCATGCACCAGTTACACACGGTGCAACTCAAGTTTATTTTTAAAAAGTTACATAATTTATTACTGAAAAATTGCATAAATTATTATTGAAAAGTTACACTATAAAAAATACACTTTTCAATAATAACATGTGTAACTTTTCAATATTTTTTTGTGTAACTTTTAAAAAATGAACTTGATGTAACTGGTGTATACGAGACTAATCATATATATATATATATATATATATATATATATATATATATATTCAGGTAAAACATGAGTGCACCTTTCATCCTTAATTTGTGTCTTTCATGTCATTAATTTGTAACAACTGGGCTTTAATCATACTCCCTCCGTCCCAACTCTTTCTTCATACCTTAAAAAGGAAATAATTTACACTCACAAAAGTCAATAAAGTACACTTTTTATATTTTATTAATTAACTTCACCCTCGCATACTCTACTTTTTTCTTAATCCACGTGCCCGGATCTTTTTGAAGAAAGATCCAGGAAGAAGGTAGTATTTCTTATGTATATTGTTGATAGAATTTATTAACAGCGTTTGTTTATGTGGCTAATATA
>JAPKLY010000173.1:373006-401352 GCA_026898435.1 Prunella vulgaris
ATTAATAGTAGAGTTACTCTTTAATTAATTACAAAAAAATTATGAATTCGAGTTCATGTGTTAGAGGTATGTTCGTAGTTGTTCATAATAAATATAAACTACTATTACGTACATAAAGTGTCATTGTCGAAAAATTTAACTAATTAAAATAATACTCGGTACGTATACCTAATATACATGCCATGAAAAAATAAAATTCACGTGGATCTAATTAAATTAATAGTAGAGTTACACTTTAATTAATTACAAAAAAATTATGAATCTGAGTTCATGTGTTAGAGGTATGTTTGTAGTTGTTCATAATAAATATAAACTACTACTACGTATAAAAAGTGTCATTGTCAAAAAATTTAACTATTTAAAATAATACTCGGTACGTATACCTAATAATATGCATGCCATGAAAAAATAAAATTCACGTGAATCTAATTAAATTAATAGTAGAGTTACTCTTTAATTAATTACAAAAAAATTATGAATCCGAGTTCATGTGTTAGAGGTTCATTCGTAATCGTTCATAATAAATATAAACTACTATTACGTACAAAAGTGTCATCGTCACAAAATTTAATTATTTAAAATAATATTCGGTACGTATACCTAATATGCATGCCATGAAAAAATAAAATTCACGTGAATCTAATTGAATTAACAGTAGAGTAGAGTTACTCTTTAATTAATTAGGAAACCATTATATATTTAATATTTGAAGATCAAACACATTAATCAATTCAAACCTCTTGTTCTGCAGAATTAACTTCTTACACCCCCCACCAAACTGCCCTTATCTTTTCACAAACCAGTTGCATCTTCTGTCAAAATGTTACTTTTTTCTTCTTTAAAAAACAATATTTTCCAATTAAATTCTTCATTCAAATTACATGTTCCCAAGCAAGCACATAACTGTTGTTCAATAAAATATGAACTCTCTCTCCATCCATTCTATATAAGCAGCATTCCACTCTTCCAACCACCATTTTCTCAACAAAATTAGCTCATTCACATTTAGAAAAAAATCACACTATCTAGCCCGTGCTTATCTCCAAAATTAAGTGCTTTTTCAGACTTTTTATCTCTAATTTGTAAGCTATTGAGCAGTTACATAAATTTCTGCTTTTTGTCTCGGTATTAGAGATTGACAAGTTTTTGACGTGAGCGATCCTTTGTTTTCTTCAAAGGTTGCTGATTATACGAGTTAAAGGGTTGTTGAAGCTGGTACCAGATCCTTATATATCTCCATAAATAAACTAAAAGAATATCACAAATTCTCTGTCCTATCGCTACATATTTCTGAACCAGGGTAATCTAATTTCTTGATTTTTTATTTTTTTTGCTTGATTATGTCCGACTTATTATTGATTCCATCGATTGATTTTGATCAGAGTGTATAATCGAATGGATAACCTTGATTGGAGCAATGAGCTGGAGGAGAGCTTGCTGATGCCGAGCTCAAACGGCGTCGTCTTCTACAGCGGGAACAAGATTGAAACGACGTCGGCTCAGAAGGACATCTGCAATGATCATCTATTATTCTCTAATGATTTTCCGCAATGGAATTCAAGGCCCTGCGCATTGCCCAAAAATTTACACAGCGGCCCGATTCTCGATTCGGGGAATGTTTGCGGTCCAATCGGGCCGATGAAGCCCGGGATTTCGGCAAACACGGGCTCCTTCGAGTCCCTGGATTGCTTGCTCTCTGCTTCGCCGACTCATACCACAACATCAGTCGAAGACGATGGGATATCTCTGATTTTCTCCGACTGCAAGAGCATGTGGAATTTCAACTCGAATTTCGCCGATAATGTTTCCGATATGCCGGAAAATCGTCCGATCATTACCCGATCTGCGGATCCTAATCCCAACAAGAGAAAAAGGGGGCAAAATTACACATCCCCAATCGACGAATCCGATCATCAGAGAAACGGCGATCTCAATCCCTTATCCGAATCCAAAAGGCCGCGATCGGTAAAGCCGACGACGAACATCAATTTCCAGCAGCCTAGCTCGTCGGGATCCTCCGGCGGCGGCGACGAGCCAGACGCGGAGGCGATTGCGCAGATGAAGGAGATAATCTACCGGGCGGCTGCGTTCCGGCCGGTGAATTTCGGGGCGGAGGCGGTGGAGAAGCCGAAGAGGAAGAACGTCCGGATCTCGAGCGATCCGCAGACGGTGGCGGCGCGGCAGAGGAGAGAGAGAATAAGTGAGAGGATTAGGGTTTTGCAGAAACTGGTGCCTGGAGGTAGCAAAATGGACACGGCGTCAATGCTGGACGAAGCCGCGAATTATCTCAAGTTTCTGAGGTCGCAGGTGAAGGCTCTGGAAGCACTGGGCCACAAAGTTGATCCGACGGTCAATAATTTCCCTCTTAATGCAAATCTCGCGTTTTCACCCTTCGTTAACTATTCCTTTTCCATGCAGCAGCCCCAGTTTACGATCCATAATCCTAATTAAGGGATTTATTATTATTATTATTATTATCGAGGGATAATTAATTTTAAAAATTTCAAAAAGTCCCCCACTTTTTTTTGTTATTTAAATTCAACCCTGACTTTTGTAATGATAGTGTTCATCATCATCATCAGATCATCATGTTATGGTATGAAAATGCATTATTTTTACTACTTTCTTTCTTTAAAGTTGAAGAATATTGTTCATAATTATGAAGTGATCATTATTGCTGCTTCTTTTGATAGAAGTGATGGATGGATCAAATCTTTTTAATCATGAGTATAATGATGATCCCCGCAGTGCAATAATTATGTAAAAAGTGTATAGTATTAATTATATATATATGGCTTTTAATTTCTTTCTTCTCTATGAATTAAAGGAAGCTTTTTCATCATATATATATATATCTAATGATGTTTAATTTCTTCCCATTATTTTTTTATCAGTCAAGGTTTAATACAACATTATAAATACTTTAAATAAAAACAGAATTAATATTTAAAATTTGAGAATTTTAATATATGTATGTTTAATACTGCAATTGTTGTTTAGGTAATTTTGGATAATTAAGCTGGCATGGGAGAAAAACGCACATAAAATTTACTTCTCACAACTTATGGCTCATTTGGTTCGTAAGATAAAAATATCTATCCGCAAAAAATATGCATATTTTTTGCGGATAAATATTTTTATCTTACGAACCAAATGAGCCCTTAATGATTAATGCTAGCTGCAGAACTGACTAAAATAATTAAATTTTCTCATTTACTTCCATAATTCAAAATGTGAGTAATTATAGAATTAAACGGAAAAAATCTTATGTATAATAATAATTAATGTCATGTGTATTTTTATTCGAAATGAGACAAACTCATATAAATCTTTGTCTCTTATTTAACTTATATAAATAGACAGATTTTAAAGAAAATTTCGTCTTTAGTTATACATGCTATGTCTAGCTGCAACTTGATATTCATTTGGCTGTTTGTAATTACATGCTATATATTAATTAATTAATTAATTCCTACAACTGTCCATCTTTTTCTTCCTTTCTTTCTTTTTTGGTAAAGAGATTATCAATATTAATATATGCCCCTATCAGTTTATTTGTTAGTTTATAAGTGCATTTTTTTTAAATTTACTTATGTTATTATTAGAAAATAGTCACTTTTATTTATACTGAAAAATTAAATTAATGTTGGTAATTTTTTGGTTGTTTTTTTAATTAATAACAAGTATGACTTTTCAAAAATACATTTAAATTACACGTAATAGATACCAATCTAACTAAACCTAAAATGAATAGATAGCTAATCATATTTAGGGGGCAATTTACACAGTATATATGTTTGTGTCGCATTTAACTCTTATCTAATCCAAAATTAATACATTTTTTCCTTAATTTCTAGCTAGGACAAAAATTATTTTAGAAAGATATAACTGTTTTTTTGGACGTGGGTGCGTATAATACACATGATTAAATATATAATTAAGACGAAAAAGTGATTACAATTACTTATATATATATATATGTAACTAGTAATTGTACTTGGGAATTATTTATTGATGTAATTTGTACTTATTAGGGCCACTTTTTCTTGGAGATGCTAATTAATTAGTAATTTTAGTAAATCAAAGTGTAGCAAACATTCTCTTAATAGTAGTGCATTATTAGTCAGTGGTCCTGTCTCCTTGATTCAATCCAAGGCGTGGCCCTAGAAACTCACCCTGCAGCTTCGCCACCTTAATGCTATGCACATGTTTTATTCTTCTTTTTTGGCTTTTTTTAATTTTTGGACACTCATCACGCCACTCGCACGTGCAAGTGTCTACTCCCTTGCAAGTGATCAATGTTCATGTACTAGATTATTTGGGCCATGGGTTATAAAGGATATATGAATGTGTGATTCACATTAATTATAAGTTTGATTTGAGGAAGAGATCAATTATGTGTTCTTTGTTTGGAAAGAGAAGTTTAATTTGATTCATATTGACACGAACCAGTTCTCGTATAGGTGGACTAATTTATTGGATCGCTCGTATTAATTGCATCATAAAGTATATATTATTATCACATCGATGTTAATAATTGTAAATAAAAGTTGTTTGGAGTTGATTCACTACAAAAAAAAACGCGCGTTCTAGCGACTGCTTTTTGGTCGCTAATAAAGTTTATCGATCGATTAGCGACTGTATTAAGTTGATCGCTAGAACTGTGGTCAGTAAATTTAGTGAGATTTAATGACCGCCAAAAATAAATGTTGCAATATTTGCGTCGGGGGGAATCGCAACCTGAGAATGTGATCATATGGGTCAAATAGAATCAAACATGGGTAAGAAGTCAAACAAGTTTAACAAATTATATATTAAGGGTTCATTTGGTTCAATAGATAAGATAAATAACCCAAGATAGATTAGACAAGATTATAATCTATAGATTATTATCTAGGAGTTAAATAGTATATTTGGATTGATGGATTAAGATAATTCGTAGTGTAAGATAATTTCATTTTGAATGTTTGGATTGCAAGATTAATAATAAAAACATATGCAATTGACAATTTTGTCTTTTATATCATAAACAAAAATAAAGTGAATTATGGTTCTCCTTAAGGGGAGTATTTTAGTAAAGATAAAAACAATGGATTATTATCATACCTCTTCCCTAAGATAATATTATCTTCCATTCAGAAGATAATTGAATTTTAGTTTTTGGCTTTTTATTAATCTTGAACTTTTGTCCATTAAACCAAACATCAAATTAGATAAGATAATTTAATTTATCTTAGCTTATCTAACGAACCAAATGAGGTCTAAGCATATTTTTATTAATTACAAGAGAGTTTATCTATTGTCATAAAAAATAGAGATATTGTTTTTCACCCTACACCATTGGGGTAAAGATAATTAAATCACATAATCATCTAAATAAAAAAATATTAATTGTTTCAATAGACATCAAATTCGCTTAAATAAATTTCAAACTATCCATACGCATATATAAAAATGTGTGAGTAAATCTCTAATACATTAAATTAGCAGTGAAACTTAAATGTATTTTTAAAAAGTTATACTTGTTATTATTGAGAAATTATACCTACTATTATTGAAAAATCACTTTTAAAAAATATAATAATAATAATATGTATATTTTTTTAATAATAATTAACGTAAAATATATTTAAATCTACACTTGGATTGAAATATTTTTTTAACTTGTATCTCATCTAAAATGAACAAAAGTCCAATCGATTTGCAACTAACAACTAAGCTTACACGTTTATCAATTAGTTTGACAAGTAAAAGATTTTGAATTTAAATAAATGGTAGTTATATATGGTATGTCATGTGGATCTACTTGCCCTTCTCAAAATTTCAAGTAAGATAAATCTTATCTATCCACTTCCAGATCGCATTACAATAGATAGAGTATATCATAACCTGTTTAACTGAAAATTTTATTTTTATATTTTGTTTATTTGTAACTGTATTAGTTATTTCGTTAAAAAATAATATTAATATATAGAAATAACTAATACTCCCTCTGTCCCAGAGGAACTTGCAAGTTTTCCTTTTCGGGACGTCCCAGAGAAACTTGCAGACCCAAAAAAGGAAACCCTTTTATAAACTTCACCCTCACAATATTTACACATTTACACAAAATGTCATTACTTTTTCACTTTTTGGGCCCACATTACACTCAATCCAACTAATTTTTTCACTTTTTACATAAAATTTTATCAAATTAACTCTCAAAACACTACTTTTTTTACTTTATTCTACTTTCTTCTTAATTTGTGTGCCCCTCCTCCCTTGCAAATTGCTATGGGACAGAGGGAGTATCAAATAATTTACAAAATAAGAATCTATTTCTCAAGTTATCACTTAAGTAATCATTGAGCTGCCACTTTCGGTGATCTCAGGAGCCTAAAAGGAACTAAAATCGTGCATCTGATTACGTACATGTATTGTAAGAGCAGCCACTTTCGGTGATCTCAGGAGCCTAAAAGGAACTAAAATCGAGCTTCTGATTACGTACATGTATTGTAAGAGCAGCCACTTTCGGTGATCTCAGGAGCCTGAAAGGAACTAAAATCGTGCTTCTGATTATGTACATGTATTGTAAGACGTCGTTATTTTACAGGAACAACTTGATCAGTGAATCTTTTTCGGACTTTCATGCAGGAACGTATTCAGGATTTCATTTTAAGAGAAACGAAATGTAAAAGACGTTATATTTTATAACTCAACCCAAGAAAAAAAAAACTATAGACTACCCATCCTTTTCAATATATTCGTCAAGTTTAACATTTTGATCGAATTAAGAAATTTTTTTTTTAACATTTTTATCCTTTTTAATTGACTAGGGATGTATCCTATTTCCACAATTCAATTTAAGTATAAGTAGATGCGAGATCTATAAATTTCCTTCAATTTTCTTTTCATGGTTGTATAGACAGTTTTTTGTTTGAACCCCCCCTTTTTTTTCATTTTCAGGAATTGGTTAATCGCCCAGTAACAAATACGAGTAGTATATCCTATTCGATGAAAGAAAGCGAAGAAAGAATAAAATAATTGGAATCCATAGTTGTAATGAATTGTTGGATTGAATCTCAATCCAAATCTTGATCGAGCTACAAG
The DNA here is from genome assembly GCA_026898435.1 of Prunella vulgaris. Taxonomy (NCBI): domain Eukaryota; kingdom Viridiplantae; phylum Streptophyta; class Magnoliopsida; order Lamiales; family Lamiaceae; genus Prunella; species Prunella vulgaris. The sequence goes on from JAPKLY010000173.1 coordinate 380,096, forward strand.
GAGATATATATATATGCAACTAAATATATATTAAATATATATATATATATATATATATATTATTTTTTTGTTAAAAAATAATATTAATATATAGAAATAACTAATATCATAATGATTATAATAATTTACAAAATAAGAGTCTATTTCTCAAGTTGTTACTTAAGTAATCATCGAGGAGCCATTTTCGGTGATCTCAGGTGCCTAAAAAGAACTAAATCGTGCTTCTGATTACGTATATGTTTTGTAAGATGTCATTATTTTACAGAAACAACTTGATCAATGGATCTTTTTCAAATTTTCATGCAGGAACGTATTCAGGATTTCATTTTAAGGGAAATGAAATATAAAATACATTATATTTTATAACTCAACCCAAGAAAAAACCTATAGATTACCCATCCTTTTCAATATATTCGTCACGTTTAACATTTTGGTCGAATTAAATTTTTTTTTTTTAACATTTTTATCTTTTTTAATTGTCTAGCACATATATATATATATATATATATGTATATATGCAACTAAATATTTTTATATATATTAAAAAATGGGAGTGCAAAATACATTTTTCGATTAAAAAAAAAAGTAAGAATTTAAAGGATAAACATGGAACGTGATATATTTTTTTTTTTTTGAAAACGAAATTTAGTTTAGAAAAACAAGAACTACATTAAAACATGAAGAGTACGTCATTAAGGTCCCGAACATAAAAATTGGAAATGGAAAGAAAATTTGAACATTATCGCATTATCTTTTCCCAAATTCAACCATGACAATCATTACAGTTTTTCCTATCCAATCATACTATGCCAAAATATAATATCAACTTATAATGTACCAAAATAGAAAGAACGAAATGAAAACACAACTAGTAGTATATGGGTGATTCATATCCAGCCCATTTTTTAGACTATAGTTGCAACATGCAAGGAATTGACTTAAATAGGCCTATATGATGACATATACTTAAAATTCTAAATTTTCTGTGGATAATTTACATTTATTTCGTATTTTTTTTATATATATTTTTTCTGAGAAAAAAAAAAGCCCATCTAGAGCTTTACTGACCTTAACTCAGAAGGCCATAAAACCTTTGGGCCATCAAGCTTAATGGACCGCATGCCGAGGGCAGAAGGCCTTACATTACAAGGAGGTTCAACCCTCCCCCTTGATAAAATAGAGACAAGTTACAAGTATATATATAAATTTCACAATTTGGATATAATTTATGTTGAGCTCCATCTGGATGGATGTATTTGAAAATAAATTAATTTTAAAAAAAAAATGTAAGAAGACATATATTTCAAATCACGAATTGTAGAAAGATGGGAGAGACGAGAAAAAGTAGAGGAAAGATAGAGATGAAAGAGTAAAGAGAATGAATTTCACAAATGACATTGTTTTGATGATGATTTAGAATTTCTCCATTCTGAATATAACCTCAAATCTAAGTATTTGTAAATTCACCTAACTTACTTGAAAATAGTGGTTATTTGTGTATGAAATCTACAGATTTCAAATTCATCCATTCAAATGGAGCCTTAATGTAAGTTCTATCAACTATAAAACAATGTATTTCATTTTATATATGCTGATACGAATAAATACCTATTGTGGATGAAATTGTAACACTCCTTTTAAAAAGGGATTTTTTCTTTTTTTTTTCTTAATGTTATCTTGTTGGGCTGTGTTTATTTTAGCATGAGAGTGAGATACACTATTAGTTACAAGTCATATGGGTACTACCTCGTCAGGCGATCGATTGAAAACCAATCGATCACTAAGATGAGTAGTTGCACAATGTATTATTACAATATATAAACAGTATACATTTTTCTTGGCAAATATATCTCAGTATGATTCCCCCTTATCACATCTATTATGGCAAAGAAGCCTCTAGTCCACAACTACAAGGAGGCAGTAAAATATGTATGGGAAGATGGACTTTCTAACAATATTAATGAGGTGGGAATGTGCATGGTCAATTGATACAACAGAATATGGACTTGTAATACCAAAATCAATTGAACTCCACAAGTGCCATAAGGACTAGTTTCTCTTAATGTTGCAACAATCTACATCTGCATATTGTTCATATGTTATCATATGAACATTAGAGCACAGAAGATAGAGCTTGTAGAACATCACGAAATCATTCTAGGGTTCGATAACCATCGAGAGAATGTTCCCTTGGTGTGTCCTGTGTGATTTTTTACTTGTATATATGTGCATTTTCTAATTCAAGCGAGCAACATTAATTACGGATAAAGATCCACGAACAATCTTTTGTTGAACCTACTATATAAGCTAGTGATTCTCAATACGTGTGATCATGTGCAGAAAGAAAAGGATATGGAAACTAGACATATGAATTCTGTAGTCCTGGATGCACTAGTCTCTGTGCAATTTGTTCTTGCAATAAGAACAAGGTGTGTGTTGTCAATTAAGTCGAAAGGTTGGCCAGTGTTTAGGTTTTGAATTAGCAGATGGAAATATAACTTCTGTGGCATCAGAAAGAGAAAAAAAAAGAGCATATACAGTGAGTTGTGTAAAGGGGGGGGGGGGTAGCTGCTGTACAATCTGACTGCTAATTCATATGATTCAATGGCCTAATTGAAGAGTATTATATCTTGACAAAGACATCATCAGTCATGTTCTATTCTAACACTCAATTGTGAGCTAAACCATCATGATGAGGAAGACATTTAGGTACCATTTTAAGTTTTGCACCTCTGATTTAGAATTTGTGATCTCACTCAATCTTCCATGCATATAGGAAAAGACACGAATCGGCGGCTGCCTTCGAATAGCTTCGAGTGGAGTGATACAAGCTTTGGGCGCTGCAATCGCTGCCATTGCTCAGAGTGTTGTCTTCACCATCACTGTCTGTTTCAGGTGGGCCGGGTTTGAAGATGAAGAGGCCGTGAGAAGAGCCTGGAGCACTGAACAACCAAGAATAGACGTCCCAGAAAACTTGTACCGGCTGCTTGTTCACTAGTACAGTTTGATTACCCCTGAATTTCCATTGCAAATTCCTAATGTGTATCAATACAATCCCATCTATGCTAATCCACATTTCAGGTTCTCGAGGCCCTGTGGTCGAGCTCTCCACAACGATGTCGTGCTCACGTTTATTCTGATCGAATTTCGCCCTTGTGGCGAAGGATTTCTTCCCAAAAACATGCTCTTTCTTGTAGTACAATATGGCTTCCACCAATGCAGGCCTTGCTTTTGTTCTCTTGTAAGCTTTTTTCTTGGAATCACCGAGCAATAACACCGTTTCTTCTTCGGAAATCAAAGCCACGTAGAAATCTTTGCAGGGCTCAGGGCCCCCAGAAAACTTTGCTGATCTTAAATCCCAATAGGCTTCCATCTGATTCCCATCAACCTCAAAAGCTTTGTACCCTTTCTTGGCCCAAAAATGCCAAGGTTTAAGCTCGATTTTGCAGGTAAAATCTTCATGATCAGGCTCCACACTTTCAACACATATGCTCAACGAGTAATTCATGACATTCTTGGTCCATAACACAGTCACATTGCGCCAAAAACCAGCTATGTGTGTCTGGTACACGCATGTAACCATGCTCTGCATTGATTTCTGCGTCGTCGAATCATCTGATCTTTGCGACGAAGACGAGAACGAATACGCCCTCTTGGGAACCCGATACGCCATAGAATGAGATGTGAGAGATCAGGGGAAAAGTGGGAGCTGGATGATTCCTTGTATCAGTGCAATCGCATCAGGTGACGACAATTGTGCGTTGCGAAGGATTCCACCATACAAGCTCATTGGGGCAATCCAACAAACATGAAGCAAGCATGTTGCTTCAGGAATGAGATTCACGGCGGATTACATGGAGAATATCCATCTGTTGGAATCCATCAATCGCAGAAACAGTTGAGGATTTTGGATGTCCAACAGGGTTTGATATCAATTAGGAAATTTAAATGGAAATTCTTGCAGGAAATTTTCTAGGGGAAAAAAAAAGCAGGGGAAGTTGAATAATCAATCAATCGGATTGAATATGTGGAGGAAACTAGTTATGTTGGAGGGGTGGAGGTTCCCCTGAATTGAAGGGCCATATATTGGATTGGAAACACTACCTCACGCCTCAACATTCCTTCATGCATTAACTAAATCTAAAATTCAATTTTTATGAAATTAATTTGACTTCGATTTCTATTTGGGCAATTATAAATTTCAATATTAATATTATTAGATATAATATTTATTTATACTATTATATGTCTTTATTGTAGAAGCAATAATATTATTTCTTACAATAGTATCGTTTATTGTAAATGATAGTATTAGTGATCCATGGTTTTTAGGGCTTAATCAAGTTCCCTTTTCTCACCCACACCCACCTCTCCGCTGCTACACACCAGTCTCGATCTCGGCTCCACCTCAACCCGACGCCTGTGGACACGCCCCACGGCCGGTGTTCCTTCCTCCCCTCAGCAGTTGCTCTTTGTATTTGTCCGTCGGCTCTTAGTCCCTCACACCGTCGGAACTCCTCACGGTCATATTTATTGTATAGTAATGGCAACAACGCCGATGATTCCACCTGCGGGGCCTGGCACTGCAAACCCGAACCTAGATGGAGCGGCGGCAGCACCACCGGTTCCAGGGACGGACATGACTGGAATCTGTTTCCGCGATCAGCTGTGGCTCAATACATATCCACTCGACCGAAACCTAGTTTTCGATTACTTCGCCCTTTCCCCGTTCTACGATTACTCCTGCAATAATGAGCAGCTACGCCTCCGTGCTATTCACCCCCTCGACATCTCTCACCTCTCGTAAGTGCGTAGTTTTTTGTTTTTTGCACTCAAGAGTGAAATTTTTTCTCTGTGGTCTATTTGAAGCTCAAATGTGATCGATTGAGATAATCTGAGGTCTAAATTGTATAATACAACTTCAGATTTTGAATTGAAGTAGTGTTTGGGTAGTATAAGTTCTTGCCTAGTCTGAATATTTGAGTATTTTAATTTATTGATTAGATTGTAAAGATGAATAATTGCATGTATGTGGCTGCAGAACGTCAAATACAAGGACTGTTAAATTTACTATTCGATCAATCGAGTGAATTGGTCTCAGTTGATGCTTTGGTTGTTTATCTACTCGGTCATAAAATTCAAGCACAGAATGTTTACAATGTAGCTTAATAGTGCACAATGATGCTTTTGTAGTTATCCATGTTATAGTGAAGGTTGATATAATTAAATGAGGTTTTCTGCGTGAAGGAAGATGACTGGAACAGAGTTCATGTTGAGTGAAGTATTGGAGCCTCATTTGTTTGTCTTTAGAAAACAAAAGAGGGATGGCCCTGAGAAGGTGACGCCTATGCTAACATACTATATCTTGGATGGGTCAATATACCAAGCGCCTCATCTTTGCAATGTATTTGCTTCTCGAGTTGTGAGTAATCCTTCCACCTTTCATGTTTTTTTGTTCAACAATATGATGTAATTCCGTGCACTCATTTCAGTATCAGAGTGTCTGAATTGTGATGTATGATTTATTGAAGTTCGGGTTCTGGATAATTTAGGTGGAATTTTCACATCTACAACTGTAGTTGCTGAGTGCTTTAGTTATGAATTTTACTATTTCAGCCCATTTCACACTTTTTCCTCGTTTCTGCTTCACTAATCTATGGACTTTGGGCCATTCTTCTCATTCTCCTGAATTCAATCTTTCTGTTGTAAGAGGGTTTTGATTTCATAGAGTAGAAGGAAAGTTATGCTATTCTGAGCTGGTGTGTACTTTTGGTGTTTCTAACTCTTGGCTCTTCGCCTCTAAATAGAGTTCTTCGAAAGTCGGTGATGACCGGCAACCTTTTTCTATTGCTTTCAGTTTATTTAGAATGAAATCAGGGAATTAATGGAGACTACGTCATTGTGCTATTACTTTTCTAAGATATATCTAAATGATTTTGATCCATTATCTATACTTTGTTTTTCTATTCGAACAAATGACAGTCCTTTATTTTCTACCCCTATCTTTAAGATCAGACAGGTTTCGCGCATAGACTTGAGATGAAATGTAGTGGCCTAAATTTTTTTATTCAAGTATTTATTTTTTAACACCAATCTTATCCCCTTTTGCCAGGGACGTGCACTATACCATATATCAAAGGCTTTTAATACAGCAGCATCAAAGTTGGAGAAAATTGGATATGGTATCTTCCATTTTCAATTTATACCTTTTATGACAAAGGAATCTGCAATGCATGTTATCCTTGGTTCGACACCTAAGAACAGCTAAACAGTTGCATGCTCTAATGAATCTACTCTTATTTTTAATTTTTTAAAGATCATTTACATTCCTTCTTCTAATCTAATTCCTGCTCCTACATGACTGAAAATAAATCTCTGCACACTTACCATGTACGAGTGAGAGCAGGAACATTGATAGTTGATAGAGAGATGCAGGAAAATAAACTCCATGATCCTAAAGAACATTCAAAAAACTAATGCTTAAGATGTGATGTTAATATTCTTGCTCTGTTTTTTGTTAAATTTTTTATACACATGGGTTCGGTCTATACACTGTCGCAATTCACTTCTCATGTCTTTTGCTTTGGGGCAGTTGATTCAGAAAATGAGAGTGCAAGCTCTGAACCTAAAGCTGCCAAAGAGACCATTGACTTTAAGGAACTCAAGCGTGTAGACCATATTCTTGCTTCTCTACAACGCAAGGTAAATCGTGGTCTTTGTTTAAAACAGATATGTCATTTGGTCTTTGAATTCCGCTGTCTTATTTTCTCCTATAGAAGTTAAGGGCATTTGAGAAAAATGTCCAGAAAAGATATCATTTGAAATGGTGAACTTGCTCATAAGCCTAATCAAATCTTAAGCAAATGCAATTGGGTAATTCAGTGTTGATAGTCATTTTCTAGGCCGCTTTAAGGTTTGAATACAACATGTGCATATCTTAATTAGTTTCAAGATTTTATTGCAACTTTACCAAAGGTATGAACTGAGAAAATTTGAGTTGTAATCTCCATTGCAATTAGAATAACTTTATGGAGTTTTATTGCTAATATATGACTTGCAGTTGCCACCTGCCCCACCTCCACCTGCTTTTCCAGAAGGCTATGCCCCTCCCAGTGCTGAAGGGGAGAAAAGCTCTGATAACCAGCAACCGGAGCAGTTGGTGACTGTTGATCCCATCATCGATCAAGGCCCATCCAAAAGAAAGAAAGTTTAACTAGAGACCTTTCAACTGTTTGGAATCATACACAGTCAGCAAATCCTTCAGAAATAGCCTTCTGCAAACTGTGAGCAAACCCTTTTCTGATCCTAGTTCGGCAAAGTTAAAACATTCTTTTGTTGAGAATTGCTACTGTTTGAACAAATACAAAATGAATAGCTAATATCCGTAATTTAAGCGGCATTTAGCTAAATATTTTAGTGGCGAAAAGCTGATACTGATACTTAAGATGTTTAGTTAAAGATTTAGCTGGTATGTGAAATAGATGTGTTAGGTCCTTGTGTTGAGCTTGGGTTCCCATTTCTCCTTGTTCATAATTGTGGATTATGAATGATTTAGGTCCCGTTGTCTAAATTAGACCCTTCTGTTCTTTAATAAGAGCCTAATTTCTTGACCATTGCTGCTTGGTTTCGACATTGCTCATGCATTTTTCGTAGACCCTTCTGTTCTTTAATAAGAGCCTAATTTCTTGACAATTGCCTCTTGGTTTCGACATTGCACATGCATTTTTCATCTTCGAATTAGAATAGGATACTTCTTTTCCTTTGATGTTGATTAGAATGCTTCTATGTTATTGATTTAATGCTCGGCACATGCTACTAGTAATATTATTTGATAATATGAAAATTCAAGCCTAGCTGACTAGTTAGCAAAGAGATTTAGTAAAGATCCAGATATTGCAGTGGCTAGTGCAGGGGCAGAAGCCCTTATTTTAAAGTCGTATTTTTCACTTAACTTCTGAGATGCGTTTTTGAGTTATGGGTAGAGTTTGTAGATCTTAAATAAAATCGAGATTAGTTGTGGTTGTTTACGTGCAAGGCTGCCCCGTTTGAATTTTTTGGTTTCAAGTCTTAAATATTTCATCCATCCTAAGTTTAGTTGACACTTTACTCTCTTTTTTTCCCTTCTAATCTAAGTTGAGTTTTAATGATAAATGTGAATTGGCATGTGTAAAAATAATAACATGAAATGTAAATGTAATAGTGTAGTGAATATAATTAAAAATGTAATGAGTATTTTTCATAACTAACAATTAAATATGGTGTATATTCTTTTTTTATATATAAAATATCACTGAAATGATCTCACAAAGGTTGAGGAATGGTTGTGTAGTGACAAATTTTTTTTTAAGTGATTTTGTTAAAATTTTTAGATAAATTTGTATTCGACTTTCGACAACTACTAAATGTTAACCACAAAATTTTATATAACGTGATTTCGTATATCAGGTGTGATATATTTGAATATTTTTGTAATTTTTATAAACTTGAGTGCTCATTGTCATGTTTCACACCATTTTTTTTTTTAAATTAGTAGATGCATGATAAATTTAGTAAAATGAAAAGAGAAGGGTGATGACAAATGAATTGGTGCGGGTACTTAAAGGCCCGCTCGACCGGCCCATTCTCCCAACAAAGGCGGAGCTGGTTGTTTCGTTGTAAATTAAACCTAATATTGTTGTTGCAACATTAATAATTAATAGGCAAATTTAATTATATTAGGAAGTCATTATAATAAATTATTTTTAAAAAAAATAGGCCATTTTATTTAGATATTGACATTTTCGAATGTATTTGAAAAAAAAAATAGGGTGACTATTGGGTGTTTATGAAAATATCTCAATTCAGAGAGGTGAGGAAAATTGAATCAGCAATAGAAAAATATGAAAAGAAAAAAAAAAATGGACAGCAAATATCGTGGGTAGAAATTATCTAAAAATAAGAAAAGAAATAGAGGACCGTAAATTTATGGGTATTAATAAAAAATGTTTTGTTTATCTTCATATAAAAAATTATATTTGTCTAATTCTTGACCAGTTATGCACACGTAGAGTTCTTTATTTATATAAGTTTGGTCCAAGTGTTGGGGTGAGAAGTGAGAAGCTTCCGTTATCATTGTACGCCAACATCAATTAAGAGGCTTGGATGACACACACACATAAAGTTCTGAAGTATAAAAATATGTTATCTTAATTACTACCCCAAGATGAAAAAGAATGATAATTTATGTTGGAACATTTATTTTGACAAACTAAATAGTTTAAAAAGAGATAGTTGGAAAATAAAGGGGGAAAATTGGCTAGTACGAAAAAATATTTTACAATAAATTTATCACAAAATTATTTTAATTTTTTTTGTATCGTGATTAAAATATTTAAAATTTAAGTAGAAATATTAAAAAATTCTTGATACTAGTAAGAGGAATTTAATCAAAAAAGAATCTTAACTATGTGATTAAAATATTTCAATTGCGGATAAATTAATAATTAGTATTATGCTCTAATTTAAAAAATATATTATGGGGGTGTTTGGTTGGGTATTTTAGAAAGTGAGTAATGGTAATCAAAATTATAGTGTGTGTTTGGAATTACTCTACTATGACTTTGATTCTAAAAAAACTAAGTAATTTACCATAGATCAGTTCTTTGAGAACTATGAGTTTCATTTCATTTCATTTACATTCTTTATAATTATACCAAACACCCCTTAATTATTTTATGAAAAGTTTTATTGAGGATGATAATTACAAGAAAGAAATATGTAATTAAATGAGATAATAATTACTCCCTCCGTCTCTCTATATGTCGCTCGCACCTTTTGGGCACACGAATTAAGGTAAAAGTGAAAAAATATAAGTGATGTGATAGAAAAAGTGAAAAAATATAAATGATATGATGGAGAAATGTGAAAAAGTAATGGAAATAGTGTAAAAAAAATTGAAAATAATAATAAAGAAGTGAATAGTAGTTTCTAAAAAAGTAAGAGAACAAATGAACAACATATAGTAAGACAGACGAAAATGACAACATGAATAACTTATAGTTGGACGGATGGAGTTTATTGTTTATAAAAATATTTTATATATATATATATATGTGTGTGTGTAACATGAACACGTGTCGAGTTGGGAGTTTTCGATATTGTACGTGTAACTCGAGTTTACTAAGGTAATGAAGCGTGTGCTTGGTGTGTAGGTGACACGTGGCACAACGCAGAATCGTTGGCGCGACTCTTAAGAGCGCACTAACGCTTGCTGCTGCTGCATTGATTTTGGTGTATACTGCAAAACAATTTTATTTGTTCTATGTCCCAACAACTCTTCTGCAAAAATTAATTGCTTTCCAATTTCTTTTTTGTTTTTTTAATAGTATATATGGAAGAAGGTTTTAGTTTATTTAAAAGTCTAAATTTATGACCTTTTAATTCTAATATTATTAAATAAATTTATAAGTAATTCAAAGGTGTGGAACAATGAAGGTAATTTCTAAGGATAACGACTGTAAGTTATTTATAAAATATGACTTAAGATAAGACAGTAATATTTGTAATTTAATATATATATATATATATTTCTTTTGACATTTGTTTCTATGTTGAATGAGATGCTTGTAATGATTCAACGGCATTTATAATTTCAAAGTACAATATATAAATTTGTTATGCAAAAAGTTCATAAAATAAAATTATACTCCCTCCCCTCAATGTTTATTAATTTTATTTTAATCTATATTTTAAAATAAATATATTAAATATAAAAATAAAATAAATTATAAACTAATAATATAAAATACTTTTAAAAAAATATATAATTTACTTTATTGGACAAATTAAACAAAAAATAAAATTAGTAATTTAGACGAGGGAGCATATGACTGTTTATGTATATAAAATCCAAAGTTATATATAAAAAGAATAATGTTGACTATGTAAAGTAAAATTTAAGGTTAGTTATAGATTGGTACAAAAATAATATATTAATTTTAAATAAATATAATATAAAAATATAATTTTGTTATTCAATTTATATTTATATTATTATGCAAAAAATGTGTAACAATTCGTAATTATTTCTAGAACCTAATATCAATCATGGTTTTGGGTCACTGCAGCTATATGATTATTACCAAAGTAGGTAAATATAAATGTCAGCGAACCGTAAAAAGGAAACTATCTAACCTTGGCCAAATTGTTGGACAATATTAAAACGCTCAATTAATTACTCTTCTCTGAAATTTATTCAATGTATAAAAAATTATATAAAAAATTATTATATTTATAAAGAATATCTCAATATTTTCTCTTTTATAGAAATTTAAGAGAGTGACATGCATATTAAGAAAAATGTGAAAAAAAGTAATGTTTTAATGATAATTTGATAAAAATTTATGTAAAAAATAATGAAGTAAATTTAATTGAACTTAATGTAAATTTTAAAAAATTCAACGACATTTTGTATAAAAATATAATATGGGCCAAAAGTAAAAAAATATAGGCATTTTAGAAATATCAATTTAAGATTTATTTAGAGAATTTAAGATATATCAATGTAAAGAAGGCCCAAAAAGAAAAGAAAAAAAAAGGGGTCATGTTGGCAATTTGGTTGCCAACAATTTAGGTAACTTAATTTAGTATGCAAGAAATTTGATCGCATCGAATAGCCCTCTTTTATCAAAACAGTACTATGTGGTGGATGTGGATTAGTTACCTTTCTTTCAAATTCGGCATATTTTGTTTTCTTTGTTCAATTTAATTTAATTAGAAAGGGTGTCTAATATAATTTTATTTGAAATTTATTTTAAAGTAGTATTGAAATTTGTTGTTGTAATTTTAGTTCATTTTTATTGAGCTTATGTATTTTCAATTATACATTACTCCCTGCATTAAGTGGTTCAATGAATTTTGCCAGATTTCTTAGATGCTATTCGAACATTATTAAAAAGAAGTAAAAAAGTCCTAATATAACAATATTTACGGTGAATTTGATTTAAAAGATAAAATTATCTGTTAATTTAATATTTAAAATTGGATCATATTATTAGAGTGTGTGTTGAACTTTTAAGTTCACAGAAAATTTACTCCCAAAAAAAATATAAAAAATTTAAAACATATTTAATTTAATTATTTCCCCCGCGCGACCACTTCACACCAATTTTGCCCATAATATTTTGCTAAAAACATGGCATTATAATGTGAAAAATAGCTTCTTGTTTTGAGGATTTTAAATTATGTATGATATAAAATGACTTTTAGATAATTTTTAGAGTATTTTAGAATTTGGTAAATTAACTTTAAAACAATTAACAATTAATATTTACCTATAAAAAAAACTCATGCATATTTATTCAAGCGAAAAAGGACCTTATCATACCATATGGATGAGTCTCTCAACACACATCACATGCATAATCAAATTTGACATTTAATAGTTTAAAATATTACTTAATAAAATTAATTCAAGTTGATCGTTTAGCCAATGTAAATTAATACATTTATATAAATTTACACAATTTTCTTATTTGAACGTCCACACAAATTTGCACAAATGCTAAAAAAAGCAAAAAATTATATACACACTCATAAAATTATACATATATTTATCACCATATCACTATTTTATTTAAATAATACTCAATTCATCTAAAATCAATTTGCACTTACGAGAGTGCACGTGATTTAAAAAATATTTTTTTTTAAATAAAATAGTGTCATATAGATAAATATGTGTATAATTTGTAAATATCCATATAAATTAATATACTTTTTAGTAGTATATAAATTAATTTAGAATAATAAAACTAAAAAATGTGCGAATTAATTTTGGATCAGAGTGAGTATATTTATAAAAAAAAATGCAAACTTTCGATACATAAATTTTTGTGGGGACGCAAAGATTATGTATCATAGATTCAAATGTTTTTAAAGAGAGATTCAACCTCAAATACGATGTGATATGAGGATAGAAGGTCCAAATCCAAGTTGTCAACATGAGTAAACCACATACTTCGCCCCGTGAAATAAGAAGAGAAAAACTTATGTAAATTGGAATTCATGTAAATTCTGATATATTGTTTGTTAAATATATATTAGATATTTAATTTTTTTAATCATGATATATATATAAAGACAAGATATGAAATCAACCATAATTCTTAATTTCAAAATTCATCTATTCTTATTAACTCTAACATAAAAAATAATCCCGACAGTAATATTTTAATTTTCACCTATATTTTAATATTTTATAAATATATATATATTTTTTATATAAATCTTATAAATATATCCACAATATCACATTTTATAAATAAATTTTACATAACATTAAGATGAACGATTGATATTAAAGAAAATTAGACATTGGATTTAATATTATGAATATATTTATAAAATTTATATAAGAGATATATATATTTTTAAAATTTAAAAACTTAGGGTCAAGATTAAAATTCTTAAAATATAAGATTAAGATTAACTATTTATGTCAGAGTTCATGAGAATAAATTAGGAATTTTAAAATCGAGGATTTTTGTTGATTTCATAACTTTGTTGTTCTTTGAGGTAGTATAAAGATATATACACATTTTAAAATATTCTAATGTGTTAGAAAAACATATAATTAAAAGTAATTCATATTTTTCATTTTTCTATTAGTTGCTTAAATAAAATATATATCTTATATGAAATACAGAATTAAATAAAAATATATAATTCTTAATATTAGAGAAATAAGTAAAATATATATATTTGATGTGTAAGATAAAATTGATGTGATTTACATTAAATTATATAAAATATATATGTAAATATGTAATAAAGATGATTATGTATTTTAGACGAAATAAAATGTAAATATCTAAAAAAAAAAGTGAGAATATCTGAATATACATCCATAAACAAACAGCCATAAGCGTATTAAACAAAAATATTTAACAAATGTTAAATTTTGAATTTAGAAATGATTATAATTTGATACAAACTAAAATAATTTAAAAATATTTACAACGTGAAAGATGCATATAGGTGGCCGATGGAAATGGACCAGGGAGTCGGTGGAGAGCAAAGGAAGGAATATAGAGTGATATGGAAGACATGGACACCACCCAAGGTACGAGTGTATATTTGAAAGGTTTTGAAAGAACGGTTGCCCACTATGGACATGTTGCAGCGAAGAAATATAATCCCATCATCGTAAATAATTTATGCATTTTTTTGCAATATTGAGGTGGAGACTATGAGGCATTTACTCTTTGAATGCTTTGTGGTTCATAATTTTTGGATGAAGTGTGCTAGGTGGTTGGGATTCAGTTTAGTTCTTTCGTCTTGTCCGGTAACAAATTTGATGCAATTTTGGGGTTTAAAAATGGAAAGATGGAAAAACGATTAGTGATTAGAGTGTGGGGATGTGGTGTTTGACTCATTTGGAAGACGATAAATGAATGTATTTTTAGAGGAGAAGAATTTTGTGTGGACAGAGTCTTTGGGGATCGTAAAGTAAACTGCTGGAATTGGATGAAGATTTATAAGGAATGGAAGAAGAATTCTAAGTTTTTGGAATGGAGTATAAAATCTTATTCTGTATTGTAAGTGGTAACTTTAGAAAATGATATCTTTACATTGTCCTGGGAGAAGATCTTGTAGAAAGGTGTAACTCACACCTCATGGAACAATGTTGTAAGTTGAATATGTTAATGAAATTTTTCACACATAAAAAAAAAAAAAGATCATAGACTGTTCTTAGTAAATAAATAGATTTGATTAATTTATAGTTAATATTACTTTCTATGTCTTAAAATAATTTTTACACTTTATATTTTAAGATATCCAATTTGTTTTTTCACATAAAAAATACTAAAATTAATAAAATATATTTTTTATATTTTATTATTTTATTATTTAATATTATATTCATATACTTTATTTCTTAAATTGGTGTGCCGCTCTCTAAGAGAATTAACTTGGAATAGATGAAATATTAAATTAATTTCAACGCTCATTAATCAATCATCCTCATATAAACGATTCAAATTCAATCAAAATATTTTATCAAATGCTTAAATAGTGTATTTAAATTAGTTATCACCAAATCAACCTTAAAAATTCAATCAAAATCTAATTCTCATCGCAAAACATAGTAAAAATCCCACCGAGGTATGTGGATAGAGTCAAATCTGTTGACTGCAATCCGACGTCAGTGGGGGCCCGCCAGCTCGATCTCCGTAAATCACAAAGAGGCGTGATATGATTTCCAACGCAAGGCTGAGTCAGCGTGGGCCCCACACAAGGAAAAATCTTCTCTCCTACATTGAAAATTTGAAATTGAATGATAGAAACAATGCAAAGACAGCTGCAACGCTGTGTTAGTCGCGGTTGCAGATCTAACTAATTTATTAATTCTATCTTTTTCGAAAAAAAAAAAAGATATCATAAAATACAATATCTATACATACACGTATAAAAAAAAAAAATAATAATAATAAAATCCATATAATTTAATTTAAAAAAAAAAGAAGAAAAAGGTATATAAGAGTTGCAGATTTTCAGCGAAGGACTCCTTGGGTCCGAATTCTCAGGGAAGGACTTTCCGGCTATTATAAATAACGCCCTTTTTCACCCCTCCAAAATGCCATCACTACCCCTTAGTACTCCTCTTCTTCCATTATTCAGATTTCAGTCGCCATGACTATCCTCATTGATCGCCCTGATTTTGGTAATTTTTCTCCCCTTTTTTTTTTCTTTTAGAATTTTTTTCTTCAGATCCATTTAATTTTTAAAACAGCTTTTTTTCTTGTCTGATTTTATGCTTCTGTTGATGCGACAGCAAGTTCATATTAGGGATGTTGGACTCCAGCTCAACTTTTCAATTTAAAAAAAAAAAAAAAACTTTTTTATGTTTTATTTGGATTTGTTACTTGCGTGGATGTGAAATTCGTAGTTCTCGACTTCTTTTTGGTTTAATTATAAATATTTGCACACAAATTTATGTGCATTGGAAATTTTTATTCAAGATTTTGTTTTAAAATTTATTGGTTTTGTTGTTAAAAAAGAAACAGGATTCGAAGTGGAGGAAAAGGGTCCCAAGGGTTTGAACTTTGATGGAGGATTTGTGGTGCCACATGCCAATTCATTTGGCCACAACTTTAGGTCTCTCCCCTCCCCTAATTTACTTGCTAATCATCAATTGTGCAGCAAAAATTTAATTACTTATTCATCGATTGGATTAATCATTATAATTATTTAATATTTTCTAATTTCTCCTTAATAATATGGATAACAAAAAAAAAAAAAAAAAAGATCTTTGGACTTCTAAAGACGTTGGACAACAGATTTTGACAACATAATATTGGCGACGTTTGTTATGGATGGATAATAAGCAATTTAACTATTTATTATTACTCTTATTTAATTTTCCGATTAAAGTTTTTTTATGTCCTATAACCTGTTAAAATTTTGAATTTGGTTCACATGAATTATATATTTTGATTTTGGTCTTATAATTTTGAAAATATTTTGATTTTGATCCTTTTATAAATTTATAGGACCAAAATCAAATTTAATTTTGGTCCTATAAATTTGTAAAATGACCAAAATCAAAATATTTTCAAAATAATAGGATCAAAATTAAAATGTGTAATCTAAATGACCAGATTGAAGCAAAGTTACAGGCTTCAAAATCTTTAATCCCTAAATCCTTAATTAAACACAGGCCACAATTTTATTTATTTTTATATTAGCCACCAAATCAAGAGATCAAAAAGTGTAATGCTTTGTTTGGTTGCTATTACGGTGTTGAGGCCCATATGTGTTGTCAAAATAATTCTGGCCCTAATTCTGTCTTGGAAATTTGTTTTATTTCAGTAATTCATGGTCTCATTTTTTTTAATGTATATTAATTAATTTTTTTAAATTAATTTCCAACATATATTTCTTTAAATTAATTTTGTTAGGTGTGAAATGTGAAACAGGGATTATGAGGCTGAAAGTGATCGGCAAGAAGGGGTGGAGAGTTTCTACCGAACCAATCACATCAACCAAACTTATGACTTCGTAACTTTTTTTTTAATTTATAATTCCAAATATAGTTACGAAAATTAAATATACCATAAAATAAAATAATATTTTTATTTAATAAATAATAATGTTACATATTAAAAATACAAACTAATTTGACAGGTGAAGAGAATGAGGGAAGAGTATGGGAAACTGAACAGGGTTGAAATGAGCATGTGGGAGTGCTGTGAACTCCTAAACGACGTCGTTGACGAAAGTGACCCTGATTTGGACGAGCCTCAAATCGAACACTTATTGCAAACTGCTGAAGCCATTAGAAAGGACTACCCTGACCAAGATTGGCTCCATCTTACTGCACTAATCCATGGTAATTACTCATTAATTAATTTGTAACCTTAATTGTCACATTCATAAATTTTAATTATTTTTTATTTTTATTTTTACTTTAATGTGTTTTAATTAATTAGATCTTGGAAAAGTCCTGCTTCTTCCTAGCTTTGGAGAACTTCCACAATGGGCTGTGGTAGGTGACACATATCCAGTTGGTTGTGCATTCCACGAATCCATTGTTCACCACAAGGTCTTAATTGCTCCTTAATTACAATATTTGTAGTAGAATTATTTTTTAAATCTGAAATTAATTGTGGTGGCTAATATTATTTGCAGCATTTCAAGGAAAATCCCGACTATAATAATCCTGCTTATAATACCAAGTTTGGAGTTTATGAGAATGGTTGTGGATTAGACAAAGTGCTCATGTCTTTTGGGCATGATGACTACATGTATCTGGTACGTATTTGTTTAATATCACCAATATTTATGTAAAATCGTCTCATAATATTATTATGCAATTAAAAAAATATAAATTGAACACAAGTTATTATCACTTTGGCAGGGGATGGATGCGTTTATATGCTCCCCGTTGCAGTATACATAGTGTTAAAAGATTTTTGTTTTTGAATATTTTGATAATTGATATTTAATTGTATAATTTCAGGTAGCAAAGGAAAATAAAACAACTTTGCCCTCTGCTGGACTCTTTGTTATCAGATATCATTCATTTTATGGTAAATAACCTCTTTGTATTTTGAGAAAATATGTGTTGGTGTTGGTGTTGATGTTTCGTTTCGTATTTCAGCATTGCATAGATCGGGGGCGTACGAGCACTTGTTGAATGAGGAAGACAAGGAAAACCTCAAGTGGCTTCAAATTTTCAAGTATATATAGCTGATTAACCTTTTTAGAGTTGTCTTGGAATTATAATAAATAGAGATCAAAATGTATTGTCTTTTCTTTTTGTGGTCTTTATAATAATTAAATTCTTTGCAGCAAGTATGATTTGTACAGCAAGAGCAAGGTCCGAATTGATGTGGAGAAGGTTAAGCCTTACTATCTCTCCCTCATTGAAAAGGTAAATTTACATAATGCATATGGCCTTTTAGTTCATAATCTTTATTAATTTTATTTTCATTTTTATTTTGCAGTATTTTCCAGCGAAATTGAGATGGTAAAAGCGCTAATAGTCATAAAGAGAGGTGGAGAAATGAAGAAAGTGATATAGTTGTGTGTTTTTTGTAGCCACATGTTGAGATTTTAGTGAATAAGTGTGGGCTTTTGTTTTGTTGTACAAGGTTGTGGTAAATGAACTTTGCAAGAATGCAGCAATTATCTTATCTAAGTGTTCGTTTATCGCGTGTCTCGATTTTTCTGTTATTTAACTGCCTGATGTCTACGGTTGCTGTTATTTCTCCCTATCTATGTTGTCTCTTCACTCACTCCTCTCAACAAGTCTTATGGAGGATGAAGAAGAACGTGTATTGGGGGCAGGGATGGGTAACATATTTAAAAACTAAAACAGCACAACAAGTTATAAGTCCACTTAATTAAAATAAATATAGGCATCGAGTAACATAAATAAATGTAACACGCACAAAGAAAGGCAGCTTCTTGAATAATATGGGCGTGGTTGATGGGCCTTGACCCAACCAATAAATATCAGAGGCCTACTACAAAGGACCACTCAAATTATGCCTCTAGTTTACAGGCATCCCACATCGAGAATATGTAGTACATAGATTCATTATATAATAACCAAGTGTAGCAATTCTTGGCACGACCTTACTTGAACAGGATCTGTTCTATAGGCTCGTACCTCTGTATCCTTGACTTCTAAGGAGACAGGAAACAAAGTCTGGTGGATGAACCATACCTGCTCGACTAGAGCGTGATTAACAGCCCCATGGCTCGGGTTCTTGGTCCATCGGTGCAGTAGAGGATCGTTCTCGATTGGCCATGGCCGGTTGGGATGGTCGGGCAGTTGTCTGACAGACTATTATTTTTTTGCCAGTGAAGTGCCTCTCGTTGAGCTTATCAAGCATCACGTGAAACACAGCTGGATGGTTTGCAGCATGACTCTTGACTTGCTACACTTCTGCATCTTGTGTTCACATTAGTTATAAACTTATGATAAGGATTCAAATGTTGGATTTTAGCACAAGAATTGATTTAACAACCTTTATACTCTGCCAAAACACCAGTCTTGCAGGCTTTTCTCAAAGAATAGACCTGATTTCCAAATCATATAAAACGTTACTACACATTAAGGACCATTGCCTAATCTCAAAACTTATGGACAGGTTGGATCCACGGAAATGGGCCTGGATGGCCCACATGGATTGGGCTGGGCAACATTGAGACCCTAAGAAAGATATTGCGACCGTGTGATTGGCCATTGAAAGTTGAAGAGGAAAATCAAAAGTCAAAATCTTTCAGCTATGATGAAGTACTGTACTGCTATTATTTGTTCATTCAGGAGAAGCTGCTGATTGATTTCGGAGAAAGTGAACCTTCTCCCATTTAATAGGTCAAATGTAAAAAATTCCACAGAAATTTTTTGGCGTTTTTGTTAATTTCATGGCTTGATTTTTTTTATTCTGAAGCTCTGCAAAATATTTTATTTTCTTCATTTTGATCTATTACTGAGCCTTTGATATATTCCCAGGGTCTTTCATCAGTGATTAAGATGCCCCACCAAACATTAACGAATCCCACATTTTTATTTAGTCCATTGTTAATCCAAATACTAGCTTTTGAAAGCATGAAGTATCCGTGAAGAAGATTACTAGATATGGCTTATGCTGCAATTCTTTCAGTTTTGCAAGTTCTAGAGCAGACAACACATCAAAATCACTTTTGCAACCTCTTTACTATTAGACAACAGATCAGGACTCTCCATGAGAGCTTCTGTATCCTACAAAAGTTCCTGGAAAACGACCCGCCCCACGGCAATTTTCTTGAAAGTCGAATCAGAGAAGCTGCATACCAGGCCGAAGATCTCATTCTGTTCAATGTTCTGAATCAGAGTTCCCCTGTTTCTTGCAGCGGTGAGAGGAAGGTGTCTTCAAAGAATCGACGTGGGAAGAACACTATTGCAGAGTTATATCAAGACGTGCAGCGTTTGGTGGATGATGTTGGCTCAGTTGTGGAAGAGGTAATGATGATCGCGGACATTCGAAGAATCAAACGTTTGGAGTTTAACGATGATATGGGCGTGGCACCCGTTGGTAAAACTTCTATGGTGGGATGTGATGAACAGCTGATTGAAGTGAAGGAGCAATTATGCGGAGGTTCGTCAAATCTCCAAGTCATCCCAATTGTTGGGATGGGAGGAATTGGTAAGACTGCTTTAGCCTCTAATCTCTTTCATGATTCACTTATTGCCTATCACTTTCATGTTCGTGCTTGGACGACCATAACACAAGATCACAAAGTGCCAGACATTCTTCTTGGCCTCTTGCATTCAATGAGTGCAACTTCTGAGAGCTCAAGAAAGGGAGACTTAGAAGAGTGTCTGTACAAAAGTCTCAAGGGGAGAAAGTATCTCGTTGTATTGGATGATATATGGAGCGTCGAAGCCTGGGATGAGGTCAAAATGCTATTCCCAAACGACCATAATGGAAGTCGGATCCTCTTAACCACTAGACTAGCAGATGTTGCTACTTATGTCAACACATCTTGCCCTTTCCATCAGATGCAATTCCTGGATGACGAGCAAAGCTGGAACCTTCTTCGCGACAAGGTATTTGGACAAGAATGTTGTCCTGTTGAGTTGGAGGGAACTGGGAAATTGATTGCAAGAAATTGCAGAGGACTTCCACTTTCAGTAATTCTAGTAGCAGGGCTTCTTTCCAAGATGAGTAGGAAAAAGCATCAATGGGATGACATTGCAAGAGATGTTACTTCATTTGTGGCAA
>JAPKLY010000173.1:411352-439580 GCA_026898435.1 Prunella vulgaris
TGTGCTGACCAAAAAAGTAAATACCCCAAGAATAATTTATAATACCCTAAGACCGACTCACAATACTCCAAGAACAATTCTCAATACACGAAGAACAAATAACAATACCCGAAGAACAAATCACAATAGCCCAAGAATAATTTATAATATCCCAAGACCAACTCACAACACCCCAAGAAAAAGTAAATAATTAAACTAAAAATAAGATCCAAATAATTCATGGGAAAATTAAGCAATTGTTCTATGGGTATTATAAGTTGTTCTTTGTGTATTATAAATTGTTCTTTGAGTATTACTCGATTTATTTATTAAATTTTCATTTATAAATTATTCTTTGGATATTATAAATTATTATTTGAGTATTATAATTTATTCTTTATGTATTATAAATTATTCTTTGGGTTTATTCATTTATCAATTATTCATTTATAAATTGTTCATTGAGTATTATAAATTATTCATTGGGTATTATAAATTATTCTTTGTGTATTCATTTAGTAATTATTATTGAATTTGAGAGATGGTGTCATATGTGTTTTGCAAAATTGAATAAGTTTAAACTGTAGCTCTGTCATATTTAATTGTTGTACGTGCTGGTGTTGTCTATTATGTTAAGGAAGACTAGGTAAAAGTAAAACCCGTTAGTAAGGTAGAAAAATGAATCAGCAATCTAGGTGCAACTTGCTTTGAATTCTTCAATCAACTATCTATTATTTATATTAATAACTATAATTATCACATGTTTATTCTCATTTTTAATAAAAATTCCCACTTTAATATATAGCTATATATACAGATGTAAATAACTTTTATTAAAATATTATTCACTTTTACAATTTAATCACGATTTTCTAATTTTGCAGAATGTTTTGTAATGGTGTAGGAAAGATGTGTTTGGAAGAAAAAGATGTAAGCAGCGATGCTAAGGGTGTAGGAATTTAAAATTTAAATTCTTGGCAAAAATGAAATTGAATTGGAAATAGTCAAAATTGAAGTTTAATTAAGAGTGCATATCATGCACCCTTGTGCACCGGAGAAACACTCTTTTATTAACTATACAAGATCTGTATATACATATATCCTTTTATGATTTTAATGCACGAATTCCATTATATATATATATATATATATATCAAATAATTATACTATCCTCAGCCTTGGATTAATTATTTGCACACTTATTTATTGGAATGTTGTATTATTATTTACACACTCTAAAAAAGTTTTATTTGTATGCACATATATAAAAAAAAATATAAATTTATTTACATAGTACTATTTTGATGGAAAATTAATTCATATATGTAATACATGGAATTATAAAATTGTATACAATGAAAATTTCAAGAAATTATATATAATGAAGCTTCTTGCCATCTCAAATCGAGATAAATCCACTACATTGAGACAGGGCCCGCTATAGTTGATCTGGATCATGGTCGATTCCGCCCGGTGGAATCCGGATCCGAATGGAAATATGATATCTGTCTGTACCACAGCAGTGTTAAAATGTTTTGACTCTGCTTCTGTGCTGCTCATCTTTTTCCTTAAAAAAATTAGCAACTTTTTGCATCTTAATGGGCTGGATATAAAAAAAAATTAGCAAATGAGCTGCAACCTATTTGGGAATTTTTTAACTTAAAAATTCAAACCCATTTTTTCCTTGGTCAAATTTCCGGCGGCTGTGGTTCATTGCAATTGCGGCAGCTGGATGATTTTTGGGGTGGCAGCTGGGGCTTTGTTCGGAGGCTAGTGGTGGTTGAAATGCTTCGAATTGGGTGGACCGGCGGCTTTGAGTAACGATGGCTTCAATTCAAGCTTGGACTGTTTCCAGTTTCCGGCGCATATGGATGGTGTGACTGAGAACAGGTGGTGGCTTCAATTTCTCATGGCGGCTGAGCAGAGGACGGTTCTGTGGGTTCAAGAATTCGGCGAAAATGGCTTCAATTATACGAACAGAGGGTGATGGGCTGCGTGAATTTCTCTCTCCAGCAGCAAGTGCATTGCTTTCACATGATTACTATTTTTTTTTTCAATTTCATTTTAATTTTGTATCTATCGAAATTGACATAACAATCCATATTAGTAATTAATTCAAGTTTGTTTTAAATGTTAAAAATGGTCCTGTTGTAACGATCATATGAATAATGAACAATATATAATTACAAATGTAACCATTATTCAAATGAATAATTAATTATTCAGGTTTAAAATTTAAAACCGTTTCGAATTCCATTACAAATGGAAGTAAAAGCAAGATATATTTCCAATTACAATATTTTGAGAATTCTCATTCACACATTTTTCAACAATGGCATGAAAGATATTATTTTTCTCATAACACTAATTTTGTTTAACATGGAAAAAATTAAGAAATACTTACCATGCATTAGATGATATAATTTTGATTTACCAAGATTGATAATTCAATTAAGAGTAACTGAAAATTGATGATTAATTAATGCATGATTGGCCTCTAATTACCTAATAATTAATATATATATATATATATATATATATATATATATGTGCAGAGTATCGTTCCTCTTCGTAGCAGGCAGGCAGGCAAGCAAACACAAACTAATTATGGCAAATTATACAACTTTTAGTTTCATCATAGTCACACTGTTCCTCTTCGTCGTCGTCGTTTTATCACCCATTTTGCAAACTGCAGATGCTGATCGACTCTCTGGTGATGCATGACTCCTAATACAACTCGATCGATATATTACTATCACAAATAATTAAAGGATTCATTGTTAATTTTTTTTTTTTTTAATGAAATAACCTCTCTCTCTCTCTCTCTCTCTCTCTCTCCAGGTATAGCTCCACCACCACCACCAAATAAATGCCCAGAATGCTTGTGTTGTGCACCTCCACCAGCAGGGGCTGTGTGTTGCATTTGTTGTGTTTATCCGCCATCAATTGAATCTAAAAATGGCTCTTGATACTCCTCCTAATTTTTTACTATATTAATACGGAGTTTTAATTTTGCTCATGTATTCATTTCACAATAATTATATTTTTGGGATTGTAATTTAGAATATTAATTTGTGCTAGGCGTGTTGTTTTGTTAAAAGTATTTATTCTCTTGAATATATGAATTCACAATCTATCTAAACGTATGTTATAATAAGGTCTAAGTAAAAAAATTTGCATTTGCATACATTTGAATCTTATACCTCATTATTCCAATTAATGTTAATTATATTAAACGATTATAATTATACAAGATGGTATAAGTCAAATTAAAATGATAAAAATTTATGTGATACTACATAAATTAACATCTATTCCAATCAATATGATAATGAATTATGTTCAATTCATATTTTATTTAATTATTTTACTCCATATTATAAGAAGACATATTACAAATAAGAGAAGGGAAAAATAATAGGAGAGATAGAGAAATGTGTAGAGATGAGGCATTTCAAATGACATGATTTTGAAGAGAAATTTCCTTCATTCTAAATATAATTTAAATATAAGTATTTGTAAATTTAAGGAGAGAGTGATTATTTGTGTATGAAATCTATGAAATATAAGTATTATAATATATTTGAATTGATGGATTAAGATAATTAGTAGTGTAAGATAATTTCATTTTGAATGTTTGGATTGTAAGATTAATAATAAAAACATATGCAATTGACAATTTTGCCCTCTAAATCATAAACAAAAATAAAGTGAACTATGGTTCTCCTTTTCAATATAAGAGGACTATTTTAGTAAAGATAAAAACAATGAATTATTATCATACCTCTTCTCTAAGATAATATTATCTTCCATTTATAAGATAATTGAATTTTAATTTTGGGCTTTTTATTAATCTTGGGCTTTTGTCCATTAAACCAATAAGATAATTTAATTTATCTTACGAACCATATGAGACCTTAATGAATTGTAAAAATATGTTTTTGTTTTGGACTTTTGTCGATAGGTAAAAATATGTTGGTGAATATGGAAGAATTGAATAAAAAATATTTTATTAATTATTATATTTTTTTGGATTATAATTGGAACCTCAATAGAAAATGTAAAAGTAATTTTGGTATGGAAGGATTAAATTAGTAATTCTGCACTATTCTCGGATTCCTTGTTTACTATATTATTAACAATTAAAACTATCAACTAATCTTTTAATATTGTTTTTCTTAAGATATTATTTTACAAATTATAATAGCTCCCCAAGGCCCAAATGATCAAATATCAGGGAAAGCCCAATAATAAAACTATGTTAGTAGATTTTTATGTAGTTATTATTAAATAGCCACATAGATATATACACACACAAATAAATATGGCAGCAACTCTTGCAATTTTTTTATGATATATACTATATTTAGAAATTATTACAAAAACAATTTAAGTTTTAAAAATATTACAAGGATAAATTAAACTATACGATATCTACAACACACGCAACATAAATTTTTTAAAAATTCGAGAAAGTCTCTTCTGTACAGTGCATTTCAAATGTATTTTTTAAAAATTACTGAAAAATTACATTAATTTTCTTATATATTATTTTTCTGTGTCAAAAAAGATATTGCACGAACATTCACTAATTAACACTAACAAAGACCTATAAATTACATCTCATACAAAGACATCTTTTCTTTTGTTTCATTCGCTTAAATTGAACAGTACATCCTCGTAAAAAAATATTTTATATATTTTAATATTAAAAGAGTGTGAATGTTTTGAAGAATAAAATTACTTGTTCATACAAAACATGCATATTTTGAGCAGATGCATAACTTTATCATTCAAATCAAACATAACATAAGTCAACTCCCATACAAAAAGTTTGAAAATTCAATTACATTATCTTTATATTATTTTTACTAATTATACACCTGTCTTAATTTGTAATGCATATTAATTTTATTAACCAATAGATTTTTAAAAAAATTCTTGGGATTATCTATTTATGTAAATAGTATAATTAAATTTTTTTTTTTATTTTATTTAATGGGGGCTTGTATGTAGGGACACTCCTAAAAGTCTAAGTGTTTGTTTTGAAATACTATTTAGTTGTTTGTTTGCAAATTCTAAATAAAAAGTAAAATTATTTATTTTTTTGAAGAAAAAAATATTTAAAACATGT
This sequence comes from Prunella vulgaris, assembly GCA_026898435.1. Classification (NCBI taxonomy): domain Eukaryota; kingdom Viridiplantae; phylum Streptophyta; class Magnoliopsida; order Lamiales; family Lamiaceae; genus Prunella; species Prunella vulgaris. The sequence goes on from JAPKLY010000173.1 coordinate 416,466, forward strand.
TTTTAACTACTATTTTAAGTGCTTATTATCACTTTTGATCAAATAATAATTTTTTACTTTTAGCTTCCACTTAAGCACTTCTACACATTTTCCAAGAAAATAATAACTCGATACTCTTTTTAGAAGTACTTTTTTTGCAAACATAATTCTCTTAATTATTATTTTTTAAATCACTTAATTTTATAACACTTCTTATGTTCTATTTTACTACAAAACTCACTTAATAACAGTTTTTTATTTCCATTAAAACGGGATTAATTTCCATTTTATGTAAGAGTCAATGGTCGGACGGAAAAGTTCAATATACGTCGATAATAATAAAAATTCACAATTTTTTTTTTTTATATGTTGCGTGTGTTGTTTTATTAAAAATATTTATTCTCTTGAATATGTGAGTTGACAATCTAGCTATGCCGGACCCTTAGTCAATCCAGGGCAGCAAATACAGTATTATCGCAAATTATACAATCCATTGTCGTTTTATCTCCCATTTTGCCAACTGCTCGAGTCTTTGGTTATAACCAAGGATGAAAATATCGGTATCGATGGAAATATCGGTACCCTGAATTTATGGATATATCGATATCGAATATCAATATCGGTAAAAAATAGAAAATTCACGGAAATTTCATTAAAATGATGGAAATTTAACATGAAATTTTAGACAATATTATTACTAGTCTTAATACATTAATTGAACTTAAAATCTCAATAAAATGAGAATCTTACAACAAACATATCAAGAAAACATACGTAAAAAATATAAAACGATACAACAATTGTTCATAATTATTGAATATTACACAGCTAATACCAAAATGATGTCCTATGAGCCTCAAATGTAAAAGAAGAAAGACCATCTTGGTCTAAGCAATAATGGTACCAAGTCCCGAGGATTGAGAATTGAAAAAAAAAATTATTTCCCGAAATTTTGACTGATAAATTACCGAAATTTCCACGATATTTCTCGATAATTTGCACATTTTGAATTACCCTGGACCGATATCGATATAGTAACCGAAATTTCCGATATTTTCCCGAAATTTGACCGAAATTTTGGAAAAATATTTGTTCAAGTGAATTTCCATATCGGTACCCTCAAATTTCTGAAATTTCTCGAAATTTCAAACCTTGGTTATAACTCCTAATTATACAACTTAATATCTTATCAACTTAATACTTTTTTAAATTCATTTCATATGAATTCAATCTTGTAATCATTACTCTTCTCATTTTATAATCATTATTTTATTACACAATTAATAAATTTCATATTTAATTTATTATTTAAAAATTAAAGCACAATACTATAATATTAGTATAATTATTATAAAATTAATCATTCGTCCAATATATTCTAAATATTTGAAGGGCGTATATATAGTCCAAATTCTAATGTTGACTACGTTAGATGATAAATACAAGTTATTGGTCAAGATAACCTTTTAAAATATACTATTTTTTATAATAATGGATTATATTCCATATAATACAATTTAGTCATCACAAAATTAAATATAAAATCAGAACGTTAAAGTTTTAAAATAAAGTTTGTCATGTGTCTCTTTGCGAAAATACTGCACTAATGTAACTTAGTTCTTGTTAAAAACATTGCGTCCTGCCCTAATAATTTACCATTATTTTCGAATAAATTTAATTTCATAAATGCTACTCCCTCCGTTTTTCTATAAGTTGCTCATGTTGCCATTTTCGTCTGTCTTTCTATAAGTTGCTCATTGTTTTTTTTACCTTTTTTGGAAACTACTATTCACTTTTTTATTATTATTTTCAATATTTTTTACACTATTTTCATTACTTTTTCACTTTTCTCCATCACATCACTCATACTTTTTCACTTTTTCTATCACATCACTTATACTTTTCATTTTTTCCATCAGATCACTTATACTTTTTCACTTTTACCTTAATTCGTGTGCCCAAAAGCAACGAGCAACTTATAGAAATACGGAGGGAGTATTTTCTTTCTCTGTTTTAAAAAAAATTAATCATATAATTTATAAATTATCTAGATAAATAAATTTTAAGAATACCACTTAGAACCTTTTCATTTTTTTTTTCTATCTATTCAAACTATTTTTGACCTTACCAATCCCAAATATTGAGACTAAGACTGAGTCTCATACCTATGTAATAATTAATCTTTTTCTATAATTTAATTATTGACTTAGTAAAACATATCCTGCATTCTATATTTATTTTTGACTAATTGCGACATTCAAACAAAACTTCACTCACTCACCCTTAATTAATTATATAATTTCAGAAAAAAAATAAGTATATTTATATATAACCCTACATATCCTAAAAAATGCAACAACAAGTGACCATAGTAATCTTGTAATATTACACATGAATACATCTCCCATTCCCTTCATGGCAATTAGCAAAACTCTCATGCTTACTCTATTCCTCTTTGCCTTGGTTTTATGTTTGATCATGTCTACAAGCGACGCTGCTCGATTCACGGGTAATTACGAATTTTGTAACACGAAATTTTCATTGATAATATTACGGGTTCATTGAAAAAATAATACTCCCTCCGTCCCTAATCAATCTGCACACTTTCTATTTTGGGTTGTCCCAAATCAATTTGCACACTACTTAAAAGAGAAACATCGATTTGCGTGTACACTCACAAAATTTTCCACACATTTACCTATATACCACTACTTTATTTAAAAAATACATTTTTCTTAAACCGTGTGCCATCCCAGGAGTGCAAATACCCCTGGGACGGAGGGAGTACATATTTTTGATTATTTTTTCTTAACTCTCTCTGTGTAGAAGTAGTACTGGCGACGGAGAAGCTCAATTGCCCTGCTTGTGTGTGTCGTCGTCCTCCACTGGAACCGGGGTTGTGTTGCTTTTGCTAGTTGCTGGGTGCCCTCCATGTAATTTCTTTAAAACCAAAATAATTATTGTCCCACTTTGTATAATAAGGAATTAATTATTCCACAAGTTCATCAATGATAGAATCGGTAATACTACTTATTGAATAAATCTTTGGATTTGGACTATGATACTTAGCTCACATTGTCATTTAATTTGGACTCTTCATTCGAGTGGGTACTGACCCATATTCGATTTCCTCTGAAAAATATAAGATCGATGGTTTAGAAATAATTCTTACAGTATCCTATGAGAACGAATCAAGAGTGATATAAGATGACATACAGACTTGGTGACTTACTTCTAACTACTAACAACAAAATCTCTGATCTACTCGTAAATAGGATTCAAGGCATCCCAAAAAAAAAAAATTCTGTTCAATTTTAGAATCTAGTCAAATTTTGTGTAAATTATTTTTATGATTTCAGTTGATTTGCATTTTATTTATATATTTTTTTTAAATATTACTCCCTCCGTCCACAAAAATTGGACTACCTTAATAATTCACGGTTATTAAGAAAAGTTGATGTTGATGTGTAAAAGCGAGTGTATTAGTATAAAAAAATATTTAATTATTAAAAAAGTACTTGATGTGATGTGTAAAAGTGAGTATATGTATATAAAAAATGAAAATAATGATTGTATGTTTTCCATTTTAGGTAAGTAGACCATTTATTGTGGACGATCATTTAAGGCAATATGGACCATTTATCGTGGACGGAGGGAGTAGTTGTTTAACTAACGGTATACATTTTATATGTATAAGGCAACTCTGAAATCTAATTAGTAGGAGCTCGATCAGGAAGTATAATCAAAAGGGAGAAAATTAATATAGAATGGTTACGAGTTGACTTCAAATTATAACTTATTTGATTATCTTTTATGGATCTTGACTTTAAATCGGTTTTCATTTTTCAAACAAATAACTTCATTGTCGTTGTTTAATTGTAACATCAAACTTAATAGTAATCATTAATATTTGTGAAATTTAATAACTAAAGCCACCGAAGGTACTGGTTAGGAAATTATTTTATGACCACATCCAAATTTGTGATGCACTAAATTCAACAGATTATATTATTTTTGTATTTAAATAACTATATCATATTTTTTATACATATACAAATATCATATTTTAGCATATAAAACAATTAAAATTAATTTTCACTAATTTTTTTATTTTAACATGTGAAAGGTATTTTCATAAAAAAAATAAAAAATTAACTGTTTAAAATAAGACAGACTCGCTAAATAATCAAATTAAAGATTGTGATTTTATGTAGTATAATTTAATTATTTGTATATATTAGTCCCAAAAAAATTCACTAGATGTAACATTAATAATAATATGGTGAGTTTATTGCAATTATACTTTTTGTCTAATTTAAATATTTTTATCCAATTAAAAAAATATAAGGTTGACTTAGAAATAATTTTTGTGGTATTTAAAAACTTGATGAACTAACTTCTAACAATTAATATTTACTGATAAAAAAATATTTATTTGCAGGCACTATGTCCCAGATGTATTAATGCACGAGTTGAAATAAGGAGTGAAATAAGTCAAACTAAAATTCAATGATAGATCAAAATTTGCTTCATCCAAATTAGTTAGTGGCCCGATTGACAGACATGATGGTGAACGTTGTATGTCCCATTATATGTATCATACTTAAGCATCAAGATTGTGATATTAACTAATTTAATGTTTGGGTGATATTTATTTTATTAGGAAAATATTAAATAGGATGGAAAAGTAGTTGACATGTATATCAAATTAAACATTTTGATATTTCTGCTTCGAATTCATCATTTGCCTGAGATTACGATTTTATGATATCGTTGTGTTGTAGAACGATTTTAATTTTTTGAAATTATAATATGCACTTTTGATCTATTTCATACACATTTATATATCTTTTAATATATCTAAAAAAAATCTTTGCTCATTCTTATAAAACCTCATATTCTCCCATATTAATCAAATAATAATTTAATGAATTGGGAAATGTTTTTCTAGAATGTCCGATATCTATTTTATATCTTCTAGGCTTTTTTATTTCGACTCCAATAAAAAATATGAAAAAAAATAAATCCAGCCTTTCATGTATATTATAGATGGGTTCTATCGAATAATTGTTTGATTTATTTTTGGTTGCATTTTTATTAGTACTATTTGTTTAAATTTAAATACTAAGGATGTGGAAAAAAATGGTAATCTTCATCTGAGGATGAAAATACAAGTCATGACAAAAGGGCCAACAATTGTCACTTGTCAGCCTGTCGGACGTATATTAATACACTCGGACATCGAAACTTCCAAAGTCAAACTGCTTATTTAATTTTTTGTTTCGAGTAAGTCTTCCTTATTTTTATTATTCAAAAATTACACAAATTATTACTAAAAGTTATATAATTAAAGATACAATTTTTAATAATAATATGTGCAATTTTTCAGTATTATTTTATATAATTTTTAAACAATAAATATGAGTTACATGGTGTACCTGATACATACAAGACAAAATTTTTGTTTGATTTTTTAAACAAGTTTTCACTTATCAATTCCCATTTCAGAATAATATATTAATTTAGTTTTCTGCACTATAATCGATTTCCTTTTTTACTATTAACACTTAAACATCAACAATTTTTTTTAAAAAAAAAACATAAGATATTATTTTACAAGTTTTTTTTCTTTCTGAAATGATATTACTTTTACAAGTTATAATACCTAGTAGATTTTTATTTATTTTTATATCAGTTATTATAGTAGTATTAAAAAGCCACATAGACATATACACACAATAATACACAAGGGAGCAACTCTTGCAAATTTAGACTAATGATTTGTAAGTTCTATAACTTATTTTATTTTTGAATTTGGTCTATATAGACTAAACATTTTTATATTGGTCATACAAGTTTAAATTTTTTTTATTTTGATCATTTTATAAATTTATAGAACAAATTACCGTTTTGATTTGGTCCTTAAAGTTTGTAAAATGACCAAAATTAAAATATTTTTAATTTATAGAATCAATATCAAAATGTGTAATTCATATGGATCAAATTCAAATTCGTGACAGGTTGCATGATTTAAATAAAAAAACATAATCTCATCAATAGTTTATTACTATTTTTGTTTTTAAAAAAAAAAATCAAGAAGAAATTAAAATACATGCACGATATCCACATACTTTACCTTACCATGAGAGGTTTAATTACACACTAGTTTCCTCGTAAATGCACAACTAGGGAAAATAAAATTCTAATTAACATTGAACCTGAAATATAATAGACTATATATTGGTATAGTATTTTCCAAATATACAATTAACAAATCGAATTAATTAATCAAATACTCGTATTTTACCTACTCTAGGTACACTTAAAATACCTATTTAATCCATCCTCACAAGAACAAGTTTGTTAAAACGCGTCCTAATATTTTTTTATATTTATCATTCAAACATATTTCTCGATTTACATTTTGTACGACTGAAGAATCATCAACCGGACAGAAAAGTTTAAGATATCTCAATTTTCTTAAGACATAAATTATTCTTAGGGGCAGTTACAACGAGAGACTTTTTTTTTATCGGTAAATGTTAGTGGTTAGTAGTTAGGTTAGTACACCAAGTCTCCAAATGCTCCAAGAATATCTCCAAGTCAACCTTATATCTCCCTCCTAATTCGTTTTCAAAGGAAATTGAACCCGGGTCACTCACTCAAATGAGGAGCCCGGTGACCAGGTGAGTGTGCAATTTTTAGAATATTTGCACATTTATTCTGAGTGTGCTTTTAGATATACAATTTTTATTATTTTCGCACATTTAGCCCTCTTTGCAATTTAAAAGAAAATCGTGACACTTTTTCTTTTTCTCTTATACTTGTTTGAGTTTCAACCCTCCTAGCATTTAGTTCCAATTAAAATCAGACCTACAATCAATTTACAAGTACATAATTTAGGGGTTTTTCCAGCTGTGCCAACATCAATTATTACTTGTTGTGCAACTCAATGCATACATTTATTACATTGCAGGTATAAATCCTATGAATCGTAAAACTGCATATAGGCCAAACCACTTCTATGATTATCCCATTACTCTTTAGGTCAACTAGTATAAAAAAGTACATAAAAATAGAAATAATTCAGCCTAGGATTGACTTTGTACAATATCTAAGTGCAAAGGGGTTTAACACATGCTACATCTTAAATTTAAGAATTGTCAAATAATCGCCAAAAAAAATCCATGCAATGTAGGTTTAATTAATTAATTTTCATAACAATTTTAGCTTTTAATTACCAAATTCATTTTTTAGAATTTGTATTTCTATTAATTATAGTGCATTCTATATTTCTTGTGCATTTATGTGTAATTTAATTGAAGATTAGTCTTGTATGCACCAATTACACGGTGAAACTCAAGTTCATTTTTTAAAGTTACACAAAATACTACTGAAAAGTTATACATATTATTACTGAAAAGTGTATTTTTTATAGTATAACTTTTTAGTAATAATTTATGCAATTTTTCAGTAATAAATTATGTAATGTTTTAAGAATGAACTTGAGTTCCACCGTGTAACTGGTGCACATGAGACTTACTCTTTCATTGAAATGCTAAATTGCACACCATTTTGTGTTAAAAGATCAAACCAATCGATATTATTAAATTTGAAAACTAAAATCATAATAATAAAATATAATAATGTGAGTAAATACGTATAATGTTATCAATGCATACATGTAATAGTATTAGTGAATATTATAAACCAGTAAGATTATTAGTGGCTTGCATTGCGTATCAACTTAAGTTTATCTTTACAATATTCAATCTTTTTTTTCTCTTAACATCGCATTTTATATCTAATAATGTTAATATCATTCTATCTTTTTTATAACCATTAAAAACTGCTTAGTACATGATTATTATTTTAAACCACTTAACTAATACTCTATATACCCACCTTGTATTAGTTTATAAAAATAGCTGTATTACTAAATAAATATAATAATATTACAATAAAGAACAAATTTTATAGAAAAATATATCAAAAGATCAATCCAACTTTCTTATTACCCACTAAATAGTTGCTATCCGAATAGAGCGAGCCCGAGTACTTGATGCTCGAGCTCGAGCTCGAGCTTATGCTCTTATCGAGCCGAGCTTAGCAAACCTGAGCTTGATAACATTAATGTTCATCTCACCTAATAGAATTATAAGAAAAACTTTAGTTACCATCTAAGAAGTCAAACTCTAGCCAACTCGGTAATAAATCGAGTATCTCGAGCTCGACTTATTTAGCTACACGAGTCGAGCCGGCATGAGCAGCTCGATTCGCATAACAACACTGTCAGACTTCTAGTTTGGCAATTATGTACTTCACTAGAGGACCATTTCTTGTTGTCCCAAAATTTCGATTGTACTTTTCTCCGGGGGGCGATGTCAATTGTCAAACCTCATGTACCTAATTACTCTCTGTTATAAATGCTTTACATAAGTATGTATAATTTCCTCTCATACTCTATCAACTATACACATAATGAGTAAAGGCACAACAGTTGTCGAAAATTGTGTGTCAACAAATTAACTCAAATCACATGCAAGATTTATTACTCCCTCGTGCCCACAATCTAATTGCATTTTCTGTATCTACACCCCCAACTACTTCCTCCCTGATATTTCATCTCTTGTATGATCATAATTGTGTAATGACAAATTGACAACTAAAAAAATCTAATCTAAATCACCTAAACTTCTCTTGCATTTAATTTTTTTTCCCTCTAAAAATACATTCTTTATTTATATACATATGTGTATAAAACATAACATGATATAGCAGACGAAATTCAGATGTGGGAGGTGTATTTATTAATTTGCAAACCAGCTTTCAATGCATTGGAGCTAACTTTTGAGCACCCCATTAATGGCAACCCAACGCTCATCCTCCATTATTCAGCATTAGCCTAAAGTACCAAACACACACACATACTGACATATATATAAAGGGCTAACAATGTTGGGTCTTGAAATTAAATCTCAGAGACTAAAAAAAGATGGGAGCTTTTGCAATATGTGCATTGTCGATCTTCGTCTTCTCCGTCTGCGTTAGTTCTCAGGGCTTAGTTCCGGCCATTATAACTTTCGGAGACTCCATCGTGGACGTCGGAAACAATGACTACATACACACAATATTCAAGGCGGATTACCCTCCTTATGGAAGGTCATTCAAGAACCAACAAGCTACTGGAAGGTTCTGTGATGGGAAACTAGCTACAGATATTACAGGTATCGTTTCGTTTATATTAGTCTGCACATTTCAGTTACATTAGTCTGCACGTTTTCTCACCCCGATGCTGTAATCTTGCAGCCGAAACTCTCGGATTTACGACCTATCCGCCGGCTTATCTCAGCCCACAGGCATCAGGGAAGAACCTTCTGCTGGGAGCCAACTTTGCTTCGGCTGGTGCTGGATATGATGACCATACTGCCCTTATGAGTGTAATAATCAATTTATTGCTATCAATTTTACTTTTAAAAATGTAGATTTGTATATATCTGAATTTGGGGGTGTTTTGCAGCATGTGATTCCTCTGTCACAGCAGTTGCAGTATTTCAAAGAGTACCAAGGAAAGCTAGCAAAGGCAGGAGGGAGTGAGCAATCTGCAACAATAATAAAGGATGCATTGTACATAGTTTCAGCTGGAAGCAGTGACTTTGTCCAAAATTACTATGTTAACCCTTTCCTCAACAAAGCCTATACCCCTGATCAGTACTCCTCCTACCTCATCGGCATTTTCACAAACTTCATCAAGGTAAATTATACATTAATTAGTGTGATTATGTTTGTAAGTGGTTGTGTTGTTTGGTTGTAGTAAATTCAAAAGTAGGTGGGTTTTGAAAATGAACTGCTTTTAACTTTTATGAGGCATTAGTAGTGTTTGCCAAGAAATAAATAAAAATCAAGAATCACTTTTAACCAATTTAAAGAACATCAAACTAAAATCTACAAACTAAATTTAGGACAATGGTAAGAGAAGTTAAAGCTGTTCTAACAAATTGATACTATGATATGGGACAGAGCATATATGGCTTAGGAGCAAGGAAAATCGGAGTTACCTCGCTGCCACCACTAGGCTGCCTTCCAATAGCAAGAACAATCTTCGGCTACCACGAAAGAGGCTGCGTGTCGAGATTCAACACCGATGCTCAGCAATTCAACAAGAAGATCAACTCAGCAGCTGCACAGCTTCAAAAGCAGTATCCAGATCTCAAGCTTGTCATTTTCGACGTCTTCAAGCCCCTCTACGACATCGTTTTAGACCCCAAGAAGAACGGTACTCAACCACTCCATATGTAGTACCATTCTGAATGGTTCATACACGGAACGAACCAACAGTTTACTCTGTTTCTTCTCTGTTTTTGTAGGATTTACGGAGGCCACGAAAGGCTGCTGTGGGACGGGGACTGTGGAGACGACGTCATTGCTGTGCAATCCTAAGTCGATTGGCACATGCAGCAATTCGAGCCAGTATGTGTTCTGGGACAGTGTCCATCCATCTCAGGCAGCCAACCAGCTTCTAGCTGACAGCTTGATCGTTCAAGGGATTGCGCTCATTTCTTGATCTGAATATTTGCTGCGTGTGATCTTTACTTTACGAAAACAACTTTCTTTATTTCTTTGTCATCTTTTACTGTGTGCTATTTGCTGTCTTGATAAAAAGATAGCCATGTAATGGAATCGTCGAAAAAAAAGCTTATAACTAGCTGAATCTCTTACTCAGAACAATCAAACACTTCTTGGGTGAAAATTTGATTCACTAATTCACAACAACCGTGTGCAATGTATATCCAACGCACTGGTATTTACGCGTAATTTGCAGTATATAGAGAATACATGAAACGAATGCTAAATCGAGATAACTATCTGTTCAAACCCAACATCTGAAAGTATGTTTATTTCCCTTCCTCCACTATTGAACTGCTATCTGAGTGAGCTCCTAAGGATGCAGGGGTGTTGTCGACAACATTCCCTGGCTGCAATGAAAAATAAAGGCGGCAGTATTTGATCATTGAAAATCAGGGAAGTTTTCTAAAACGTAAGAGAATATAGTGTAATCACAAACCTGAAGATTCTTGTCAATATCTGGAGATGATTGAGTGCAATGAGTTTCCGTAGTATCTGAACTATCGCATAGTTCCTTCCGATCTCCATTATCGAGCTTTTCTTGCAATTTGCCAGATGGTTTTGCATCCTTCACATTTACAAATCAGCAAGAAAAAAACAAGGCAAGATTAGATTAAACATAGCCAGGCTGTTATATAAAATCCATAGGTCCACAATGTTTCAGAAGATTTACTGTTTTGGGTAATCCAAAAGCTTGCAAGACTATATAAATGGATAATGGGGGAAGCAAGATTCATCAATTATGGCAAATATAAGAGAACCTTTCGTATTTGACACAGGATCACAGACCTGAAGTGTCTGAAAGAGAGTCCGAGGCACATAACCGGGCTTTATGTTGTAAACCTCCTGAGATGATCTCACGTAAAAAGTCTTCAAAGCACCATATTCCTTACAGAATTCTTTCTCATTTGTGATCTTCGACGATTTCAAACACTCATTCAAAGTAGCAACATGCGTAGGCTGTGTACATCCAGAGAGATGATTCAGTGATAGCGATTAGGAATTCTCTTCTAAATCAGCGAGAAAATAAATTTATAAGACTCATATGTTGCATGAGATCCTATATTCACAAACAGAATCCAATAACTTGCACGATTGCAACGCTAAATCATGAGGAAAACAGAACCTGACATTATAATTTTCTTACCCATGCAAGGAAGTTGCCATAGAACTTCTGAGTTTGAATCAGATTACACGAATCGAAAGCGTCAGTAGACCAAGAACACAAGCCAGGAAAGTTGTAACGGTGTAGCTGATTAACAGGAGTATAGTGTGGCAACATTGAGAACTGTTCATAAGGTTTATTATACACCCTAGCCACTTCCACAAGTAAAATCCTCCCTTTAAAATAAGTGCCTATTGAATAGAAAAACAACAAACTAAACTCAAGAAATCATTTCAAAGAACTCATAAACTTAAGGAAATTCTTCGTTACCAGTTAAAGAATTCAAAGCCTTCTTCGCGTCATCTGGACATGAATAGCATACGAAGCCAAACACAGCGCTAGCTCCACTACCCTGGATGACCTTTGCAGAGATTAATTTTCCATAACCACTGAAGAGCTTCGCCAGTTTTTTGTCATCAACAGACGGATCTAGATTCTTGACAATCAAATTCGAATTGTTCGACCCCAATAAGTAATTAGCATTGCCATACTCATCTCTATTTGAAGCTCTGCCAACAGTGAGATTCTTGGATCCTAAACCATGGTGAATATTGCCCTTCCTCTCGATCTTGCTTCGAAATTTGGAGACATATCTGATGCATTCAGTGCAAATTTTAACTACATGTGCCCATATATACACATTTATATCTATAAATGACAGAAAGGAGAAGACTCACATCTTTTTTCCTTCAAGCTCAGTATCATGAAGAGCTCTGAGAGCTTGCATCGCAGAGTCCTCCGAATCAAATTGAACGTACCCAAAACCTCTACTGATTCCATTTGTCTCGACAACTTTGCAAGAAAGTATTGTCCCATATCTGGAGAAAGCACGTTCCAATCGGGCACTTGTGATCGATTGATCAAGATTCTTCACAAAGAGGTTCCCAATTCCGTAATTTCTTGCAACAGAGTTTTTCTCATACCACATAATCCTCATAGGTTTACCCCTCAATAGAGTATGATTCAAGCATCGCAGAGCAGTATACGCTGCAAAAGACATTCAAGCGATTCACCAACCCTAAATCATGATATAAATCTACGAAATTAAAAAACCCATATCAACAAAAAACTGAAGAGGGATTTTGATGACGTTTCAACAGATACCCCCTAAACCATACGAGGCAAGATTTCACATAAACCTTCAAATCACAAATACGTATAAAATATGTATGAAATTTAAAAAAGCAAATGTACCATGACACGGGAGCCAGAAATTGACGTAAGCATAGCAGAGGGATTTGCCGGAGAACTTATCGCGGCAGAGATGAACAGAGAGCAGTGGGCCCGCCGGCGCAAAAGTATCATGGAGGTCCCTTTCTGTAACTTGCGGGTGCAGATCACCGACGTAGAGTGAGCTTCTTTGCATTTGATCATAAGCCGCCATTTTTCTTTACTTTCTTGAATGAGAACGAGAGATAGAGAGAGAGAGGATGAAATGGGAGGGAGAGCATTGAATCTGTTTCTTATATACTCCATAATACTTTGTAGAATTCTGGGGTTTGTTATAAGTTATAACCGCCTTTTTCCTCCTCCTCTGTGAAAGTGATACGCGCCTTTTCAAGTAAATAATTTTAAAAAAAAAAATATTCTCTAACATTATTACTGTCACACCTTATTACTATCACTAAAAATGCTCGTTCAGTTTACGATGAACTCAAATTCAAAAAAAACTATATAATGATATCTTTTAGGATATGAAATTATTTTAGGCGTAATATATATCTATAAATATAAACTAGCTTGAGCTTAAAAGGTTTTAAAAAAGATGACATGTTTAAGTAAATAGACATTAAAAACAATCTAAGTTAAACTTGATTATTCAAATGAGCTACTCAAAGTGACACTGAAATAACACTTGCTATTTGAACAATTTAATCTTTACAGTATCTGTCTTTTCCTATATTGACTTCCTTTTCCCAAACACCTACCAAATTTACATATCTTTGGACCACTGAATTCTCAACTGTTTTCATCTGTATGAATTCAAAAGGATCCAAACACGGCTGATCTTCTGCGAACAGGTTTCGCGCGAGAGTTCTTCAGGGCCTCGGCATACTTCACTAGTTCGGTTTTTGCTGCATTTTCAGCATCTTCATGAGGCTGAATTCCAGGAGACGAATTCTCATCATATCCTGATATAGAATCGATGCTTCTGAGTATATTCAAAGAACCGTCTTCACTCACTCTCTGAGAGCAATTGCTGCTTTCTCCGGTAGTGCTGTTTTGACCTCGTGAATAGGATCTCTGGAGATCAAATGAATGTCTATGCGTAGCAGCGTCTACACGTAATGAAATATCTGAATGAGAATTACGAGAATATATTCCATCAGGAGATGCAGATTTTGTCACTGGTGTCTGAAAATGATGGTGATTGTCTTTTCCTCGCAGCAGCTTCATCAACTTGGCGAAGACTTTCGTTTTGGTTGAATGGTTCGCTTTGTTACTGGGCAAGTTATCAACGGGTAAGAAATCAGGTTCGACAGAATCTGTAAAATAACAAGACCACTGATCAGAATCCAAATCACTTATATCCAACCCCTTGTCTCCAGAGCCTTCTTTATTTGCATATGCGAGAATGAGCTTTTTGGCCTTCTCTTCTGATTTCGGGCTTAAAGATCTGCTGAGGTCCCTAGCAATGGTTTCACCAGGGCTGGGTTGGTAATTTCTCATCTCGTACCGCAAGCAAGCATTTATCCATCTGAGGTAGACGAGCTCTTCGATTTCTGTGCAACGTGCAGCTTGGAGCTGCTCGATTTCCTTATTTAAATCTTCGTTCTGCTGTTTTAAATGCTGGTTCTCTTCTTTAAGAGCTTGAATCTGATTCAAAATATCACGTGAATTCACACAGAACAGACATAACTCCATTCATAAAGGGAAACGAATATCATAAATGGACTGTTACCTGTTCATCGTCTAAAGCAGATGTAGCAAGCACTCGTAGTTTCTCCATTTTCTTAGCCAATTCAGAAATTTCCAGCTTCAAAATACGATTACACTCCTTCATTTCATCCAACTCCTCCAATTCGTTACTTTTCTGTAGCTTCATTTCGTCATCTTGATTGATTGCAACAGGTTTATTTTCCTGGTCCTGAAGCTTCATCACTCGTTCTTGAAGGTTTAAGATCTGCTCCCTATTATGTTCAGCTTCGGACCTAAGCTTCTTCCTCAGCTGTTTTATCTTAGCTTGTGCTGATTCGAGCTCTGTGACGACTTTTCCATAATCAGCAACTTTGGCCTGCAATCTTTTGTTATCTAATTGTAAGGACTCAATCTTAAGGTTATAAAGTTTAGCCTCCGTATTATGTAATCTTAACCGGTTCTGGAGTTCTGTAACGACCGTTTCTTGCTCTTTAAGGCCATAATACTCGAGCAATTGATTCTCCAGAACCCTCTCTCGTTCCTCAAGAACTTCAACCTTACTCCTTAGGCTACTAATCTCTCTGTTGCACTCCTCATGTTCAGCACATTTGTATTCCATATGTGATTCTACAGCATTTGTTGCCATATCATATTCTCTTATGAGCTGATCAAGCTCTGGTAAGAGAAAGCCATCTCTATCTACAACCTGTCTACCACTAGACGAGAGGCCATCGATGGAATTCTGCAACAGAGAGAGCCATATCTACTTAAAATGGAAAAGATAAATTTCTATATCTTAATCAACTACAACGGAATTTAAGACATGATGGCATGAATCTTGACAGCAATTCAATAAAATATACAAATTTCAGAAAATTTCTGCAATACTACATAGATTGTATATGACATCAGGGAGATGGAAACTTCAATTAAGGACATGATAGTATGAATCTTAAACAAAAGAAAACTCCCAAACATATTCTCCACAAAGAGGATGAGAATTTAACTCAATGACAATCAGATTACTCATTTTATCAATCTTACAAACTATAAACAATAAAAAATCACATCTTAAACAAAATAAAACCATAAAGCAGAACTGCATGTGGTTGGATTTACCTGCAAAGAGTGATCCTCATCCCCGAATTCGCCGCTTTCCCCTGTTGAATCAGCCTTGGTCTTACCTATACATCAAACATGCACACATATACAAATCAAAACCATAAGGTTTTTAAAAAAATTACAAACATAAATTGAGGTTTTAAAGGGAAAAAATCTAACCAGGGGATCGAAGAGAAGGATCTGCTCTAAAGGGCATGATTCGTTTGCTTCTAAAAAAAGTATAGACAAAGCCACCAACAGAAACAGCCAAAGCCACCCCAAATTTGAACAAAATAGGGCTTACCGGGTCCCCCTTTTTATCTTTCACACCCATTTCCAGGCAACACTAGCTCTAACTTCAAATCTAACAGACAAAGATGAACATAAATAAAAGCAAGATCATATCCAATTAACCCAAAATCTTCTTCTTCATCTTCGTCTTCCATCTGAAACATTACAAAACAGTTTTAATCACAAACCCATATGGTAAAAGGGAAAAAACAGTAAATCACAATCTAAACATCCCTTTACACCAATTAAAAATCCCAGAAAAAAAATTAACTAAAGGAACGCTGAAACAAACTTACAGATTGAAGGAGAAACTTGCGTCTGCATCGAACTATTTCGATAACTTTCGGAGTAGCTCAAATGCGAATCTTCGTTTCGTCGGAGTGATTTGGCATTAATTGATTCGGCGAAACATTAAAGTTGAAAACAGTTGCGTTTGAATAACTTGGATTAATTATTCTGTATTAGGTGGCTTGATTTGAATGAATATGCAGCCTTTATAATATTTAAATCGAGGTTGGCTCATTATCATAGCCATCAAATATTTGTCTTATGTCACATTTAAGCAATTATAAAAAAGTGTAATTTTTTTTTTCAAATATGGAAAATTTGTTTCACACAAATTGAAATTTTGAATTGAGGGGTGGTTGGGGGGGGGGGGGCGAGGAAACTTTTAAACGAAAAGAATGTTAAATTGATTAGAAAGTAGTATTTAATTCACTTCTAAGGAGGAGGTCATCATGCCTTGAGGGCTTCATGTAAGAAATTTATTCAAGATTATTTATATCACTAGCAATTAGTAACCTTATATTTAATGATATTAAATGTTCCTTTGGATTATTATTTTTTACACTAAAATAGTTTGAATGTTATTAATGTGTGACAGCGTTACATAGGGAGAAAAAAACAGAAACACATATTGTACAATCATATATATTTCCAAGGGAATCTTTTTTCTTAATTATTTTAAATGGTCATATTGTGGTATATAAGTTACCTTTTTATTCTGAAATTACTTTCAAATTTTTTATTTGGATGTTTTTTATAAATACTTTTCACTATAGATGTTAAATAAATCGAATAGGATCGGATCACAATATTTTTCGAGTCTGGATTGTTCAGTTGTTTTTGAGCTTCCAAACTAGTCTTGACCCTGAATGCTTATGAAATTTTATTTAATTTGTAAATAATAATTTAACAGTTAAATTAAATTTTAAATTTTTAAATAATATTTAAATAGTAATAATAATTCAACAATTCTTAATAAACTCAAATTATCAAAACAAATTCAAACAATACTTCATAAACTCAAATTCACAATACAAATTCAAACACAGTCGTCTAGTAAGTTTGAATTATAATCCACAATAAATATACAAGCTTCAAATTAAATAAAGTAACATTATCAATATATGATGTAAAATATTTGTATAAATCCTATCCAATTCACTTTCTTTAATAGTATAAAATAATTAACTAAATAATTGAAATAATATTTTTAGTTAAAAAATATCTTTTTGAGAAAGTTCCATTGAAGATGCATATATTCCACAATTATACTTACACAAATAAAAATAGTTATTGAAAGTATTTAAAAAGAATATAAATCGAAGAAAATATTTTAGGAGAAGTTTTATAACTCAAAATTTTTTAAAAAGTTGAATAAGAAAAGTATCCTAAAATATATTTTCTAAAAAAAAAATCCTAACATGTTGGCTCATAAATTCGGGCCAAGCAGCCCGTCGAACCAATGGTGGAGTTGCCGATTCTTTTTAAATCTATAATTTTGAGGTTTGTCTTATCTTTAAAATCAAACTTCTCTGATTGGCTCAACATATTTAATTTATTTTGACAGCTCTATTTCACACTTAAAAAAAAAAAAAAACTTACACTAATAAAAAATTAATAAAATTCATTTTTTATTATTTTTTTATTTGACTCCAAACACACATACTCCATTTTTCTTTAAAAAAAAAATTATCCAAACATGTCATCTATATAGATATAAAATTCAAAATTTGTTCCCTCTCCATTCATTTATTTACATTTTCTTTTACTCTCTCAGCCCCACTATAAATTGTTCGTTGCTTTTGGGCACATGGATTAAGATAAAAGTGAAAAAGTACAAGTGATGTGATGAAAAAAGTGAAAAAGTATAAGTGATGTAATGGAAAAAAGTGAAAATATAATGGAAATAGTGTAAAAAAGTATTAAAAATAATAATAAAGAAATGAATAATAGTTTCCAAAAAAAGTAAAGCAAATGAGCAACATATAGTGGGACGGATGGAGTACACAAAAAAACACATACTCTGACGCACATAATGCACGGTGCACTCACTCAACAGTTAAGTCTGTTTACACTAAAAGTGTAGACTGATTACAATGCTCACACTTTTCTGCATAATTAATCTACACTTTTGATGTACACTAGATGCATTTGTAACCATCACATATAATTAAATTAAATGTTTATATATATATATATATATATATATATATATTTTAAATAAGTGTTCACGAAAATTAATAAAAAATAAGAATATTCAAAAGTTTTTTGTTAAAAAATGGGAATGCGTTTGGATAAAATGAAGTTATTATGATAACAGGAAAGGAAGCAAATATGATTTAGGATTGAATACTGATTTTACTAACTAAAAGATACTTAAATTCACATTATACAAAATTGTGATTAAATCAACAGAGAGTAACCCATAACATCTAATACAAATTTTATATGACAGAGTAACCTATAACATCCAATCGACAAAATTGTGATTAAATTAATAGTTTAAGAAAGTAGCAAAAATATCACCAATATAAAAAAAAATCTTGCATATTGAATCAGAGTAATCAATAACACTAGCATGTGCAAGCGAGAACACCAAAAATTACAATAATGCAGAAGACAATCCGCACTGCACACACCCTGTAAGAATCCAAGTTGGTGATATGAATTATTACCAGCCTAAATTCACATATTCAAATCACCTTTAAACATTTTGATACAAGATTAAATCCAAAAAAAAAAAAAATTACTCAATCGATTGAAGAGAAATTACTTAAACATCACCAAACCATGCATTTCTCAACTCTTATACAGCACCTGAAATGTTGATGCTCAAAATGTGAGATATCTTACCCTGATCAGCTCCACATTCAAGGCATTCGCAACACGAAAACCTTAAGCTCTTCAACTTAGAGAACCCGTACAGCTCCGTCCGAGCTTCACGAGCCTCTCGATCGATTGCACGAGGAAGAAGCTTCATGAGATTGTAACAGCTTCGAAGATCCAATGTCTGAGAGTTGCAGAGGTTGCACCCTGTGCGTGAAGTTGTTGACACGTTTCAACTATTTTAACTTTGACATACTGTATGCAAGAATGGGTTAATCAAAGTCGTAAAATATGTGGGGAAAAAAAATTATAGTCTGTCAGACAGCTGCTCGACCTTCCGAACCGGCCTACGCCGGTCAGGAACGATCCTCTACTGCACCAATGGCTCTAGAACCCGAGCCACGGGGCTGTTAATCACGCTCTAGTCGAGCAGCCATGGTTCATCCACCAGACTTTGTTTCCTGTCTCCTTTGAACTCAAGGATACAGAGGTACGAGCCTATAGAACAGATCCTGTTCAAGTAAGGTCGTGCTGAGTACTGCTACACTTGGTTAATATATAATGTCTATTTTTCAGTTACATATCCGATGTGGGATAGGTTGAGATTTGACAACTCTCCTGAAGTTTGTTGTTGGGCCAAGGCCCATAACCACTCCTATATTAACAAGTTGCCCATTACTCAACTATTTATTCAAAATTTATACAATCATCTCCGAATATGAGTTGCTGATTTTATTCTTAAAATAAAAAAATAAAATTGTATTAAGCAAAACCTGTGAAATCAGTCTTATGGATGAATCTTCAGTGATTTCGAATTTCCCGGGTATATACAGACAAGTAAAAACCCTCACTATGCCCTAATCCCCAAATTGAACCAAACCTTCCCCCTCTCAAATGCACGCTGCAGATATGCGTGCAATTCGGTCGCTTTATGTCTGCAAAACCCTCCGACTTCTCTCCGACCAAAACCCTAAGCCTATCATCAGATGTTGCAGATCCCGTGATTACCCTCACTTTCCCAAAAATATTCACTCCGCTCCCCAACGTCGATTCTTGTCTTCCACCGCCGCGAATGAATCCACCGCGCCCATTTGGTCTGCTTTCCCCAGCTTGCCGCCGCCTCAACAAACACCGGAAGTTCAAGCCGCTAACGACCCACCCACTGGCCGAGAACACAATGGCAGCAAGGAACTCGACCCTGGTACTGAAAAAACTGAAACTATATCTAGCAAGGAAATGGGTAACAGATTAAGGACAGATGTAATAGGGAGCAGTAGTGTTAGAAGCAGCATTAAGAAAAGCAAAACTAGGAGCGTTCATGTCTGTTCCAATTGTGGGTATTCTGACGGACAGTGGTGGGGCACGTGTAAGGAGTGTGGTGAAGTTGGCACCATGAAGCGTTTCACCACGGAGAGTGCGGAGCACAAAACAAGGGGGATGCAGGTATCGGAGAATGCCGTGGGATCATGGCTTCAAAAGGAGACGGCTTTAATCAAGTTGACTGATGTGTATAGTCGGGTTGCCGATACAAAATGGCGAATATCTCTGTGAGTAGAGAAGATTTTCTTCATCTCTCTTCACATACTTACAGAGTAGTGTCATGCACATTTTCTTTCTAGTGGTAGAGTGTGTACCCATGTTACTGTACTCTGACCTGTCCTATGCAATTTAAACCTTCGGTTGTATTGTATAATTTAGGATTGTGTGATGTTAATTATTCGTTGTTTCTCTATTGTTTATAGTATGGTGAGATTTATTAGGTTTTTATTTTTATTTTTATGTAGGCCTGGAGAATTTGGAGAAGAAGTGGAGAGGGTGCTTGGTGGCGGTTTAGTCCCAGGTATTTCATTATTTTTCTACTCAAGACTTCTTCAGAGTGCATTCCTTTTGTTTATTTTTTTTAAAGGTTAGCAAGTCATGAGTGGCTGTTTTTTGCCTGCAGGTTCTCTAGTATTAGTGGGTGGAGATCCTGGTGTCGGTAAAAGCACACTATTGTTGCAGGTATTTTTGTTGACCATTGGTGTTGTAGCTTGTTCGATCCTCTAACTTTGAAATTTAATATTCCCTCCGTCCAATTTTACTACTCCTGTTATTTTGCCATTTATTTTTTGGCATATAAGTATTACATTTTTCATTAACAATCAGTTTATTCATAAGTAGATCTCACAATACCCCGTAACATCCTCCAACTTATGGCAAAAAAACAGGTCTAGTAAAATTAGATGGAGGGAGTAATACTCTTGTATCTTTTCTCACATCACCTTTTACTTTTGGAATTGCAGATTGCTGCATTAGTAGCAGAAAGGAATGATTCTGATACTCCAGGTCGAGTTATATATGTATCTGGGGAAGAGGTACGTCTTCTCAGAGTGTCTACTTTGAATGACTTGGATATTTTCTAACGTTTAGAGATTGAGAACTGCTGCCAACATCTTTGTCTCTGCAGTTGATAATTATTCTTTTCAAGCTCAGTTTTGCTAAAGATTTGATTAGTCACTAACTTGCTTCATCAGGCTACAGTTAGGGTGTAAAATTAATTAATCACCTTTTTCGTCTTTAATTTGTCACAACTTTTCTGATTACAGAGTGTTGATCAAATTGGAAACAGAGCTGACCGTCTTTGTATTAAAACAGAAGAACTTTATCTTCACTCAAGTACTGATATTGAGGTAAATCTTCTAACATGACCACACTTGCGATTAATTATGTATGATGATGTTTGTGATATTAAAATAGCAGACATAACTTGACAAAGAATGAAGCTTATAAACACTTCTAAGAGTGTTGAAGTTTTGAAATTAATATATATGATCATGACATTAGTTAGATAAACAATTACATTTAATCTCACTTTCATCAGTTCATGGCTTGTTATCCTTATATAACATATAATTAATTAATAATTGTCTTTGAGGAGAAGAGTTGTTGATCAATTGGTAAATTGATCTGCTATGTGGTGAATATGGTAATAACGCAGGGAGCTCGTGTTCTGTGATGCTATGTTAATCTGTGTTTGGTTGAGGTGAAAGTTGAAATTAATAGAATAATACAAGTATAATTTAATGGATACAAATAAACACTTGTTTGGTCAGACACAATTGGTTAGACGAAGTGGTATAGCTCAAGTGGTTAGAGTCTCACTACCTATGATTAAAAGGTTATGGGTTTGAGTCAATATTTGCCCAAATAAAAAAAAAAAAAAAATTGGAGAAAGAATCCCTTCACTGATTTTTTTTTCTTATTTGGTGGAGATGAAGTATGAGCTCAAAATCATTAAAATCCTCAAACTTCTCCCACTTTTTGGTCTTTGTCTAGAAAGGGACGTGCGATTATTGCAGATGACTGGTCCTCTCTGTGATCTTGTGGTACTAAACAAGTACGAGTATTCGAATTCACTTCCCACTCCTGCATTCACATTTTCTTTCATTGAAATGGACACTGTCTATGGATCTATCAATTTGACTTTATATTAAGTATGAAACTTAATAACAAAGTTCTTACTAATTGGGAAGTTTCAAAGTCATGATCTGTTGCGTGTCATAGAATATAATATTTTGAAATTTTGGTTCTTTATACCTCGTTATACATTGTATTCATTAAGTTGTTGCCTTCCTTGACAGGATATTCTCGAACAAGCTCAGCGTCATTCACCAAAACTTTTAGTTATTGATTCTATCCAGACAGTCCATATGAAAGGAGTGACTGGAAGTGCTGGAGGTGACGTGCAGGTTTTAAATTTCTTATTTTTATATCCTCCCAAGAACTTTATGATAAGTCACTAGCAGTAACTAATTTCAAATCTCTCTGTGTGTGTTTTAAAGCTGTGTGGCAGGAACTGTTGTCTTATTGTCATATTAGATTATAATGACATGCTCACGTGTTGGGCTTGTTTTTTATATTTAGTTATGGAGCATCTTGCAGTACATGATCATGGGCCTTCTATTACCTTAAATTATCAAACTTAGTTTAGTTTATACATATAT
>JAPKLY010000173.1:447781-497242 GCA_026898435.1 Prunella vulgaris
AAAATTCAAAAGTTAGCAGGACGTAAACTAAAGTCAATCAATGTAAAAAACAAAAATATGCATTTTTTCTACATATTTGGATCAATAGTAATACATTATAATTATTATAGATATTATTGATTCTAACTTGGATGATATTTTTTAATTAAATGTATGATATTTTAAATTGTTTTGTTAATTTGAATGACGTGTCATCTGTAGAATATATCTAATCCATGTGTTCGTGTTTTCAAGATTTATTAAATTTTGATGTGTAATGATTTCATTGACCTTAATATTAATCTGTAATATTTAATTTTTTTTTTTGATCGGCAAAAAAATTTTCATTTATAGGGTATAAGAAATACCCATAAAATTAGTACAAAGGTTCAACTGACAAAAAAGAGGCAATACATTTCACTCATGACATAATCAAGAAACATCTAGAGCAAGAATAAGTCTTGATGCTACTCAAATGTTATCTTAGGATCTACCTCCCAGTCAGAGTAGATAATGGATGACTTTATCTTTTGATGTGCAGTCAACCAGCTCCAAACTCGTGATTTTAGTTCAACCAACAATAGGTGTATCGATTTTCTTTCATTACGGAAGATAATCGAATTCCTCAATTTCCACAGACTCCATATGGCACATTCCCAAATGCATAAAGTAAGGTGTCGTCCCTCTTTTCCTTTGAGTAATTCACTAAAAATGAGTAAACTACTCACCGGATTAGATGGTAACACCATTTCATAACCAAGCCACTTAACACATTCCATCCAAAAGCTATAAGAAAATGAGCATTCGAATAGAACGTGTCTTACAGTTTCTTCGTGGTCCCCACAAAAGGCGCAGTGACGGTCCGCATGGTTTGGAAGTGCTCTTCTGTTTTGCAGCTTTGTGGAAGTCGGAATGCGTTCCCATAACACTCTCCAAGCATGAATTTGAATCTTTGATGGAATGAATTTGTTCCATAACCTCTTGAATTCTTCCTTTTCTCTATCTTCACTCGGATCCAAGGCTTTTAGTAGATGTTTATATGCTGAATGTGTAGAATAAACTCCGTTTGCAGCCCATTTCCATCTCCATCGATCCTCTACTCCAAGCTTTAACGGGTACCTGTTTAATAAATCAACAAAAGTGCAAAACATGGGATTCTCACGATCAAATAAATCTCGTCTCCATTGCCACACCCAATTCCACTCCCCATCATTCCACACCCCCATATCACTTACTCTAATAGATTTATCTAGGCACAAGTTATATAGTCTAACAAAATCAACTTTTAATGGAAGGTTCCCCGCCCACACATCATCCCAAAAATAAGTATTCTTCCCATCCCCTACATCCATGACCATACCCGACATAAACCAGCCATCTACCCCTCCCCCCACTGCTTTCAAGATTTCTCCCCACCACCCTGATGGTTTTCTCACTCTCCCATTATTCCTATCTCTCACCCCCGAACCCCAATGAAGACCCCATCTCGACTCAATAACTCTCGCCCACAAACTCCCTCTCTCGTTATAAAATCTCCACATCCACTTCCCCAAGAGTGCCTTGTTAAAAAATCTAGATTTTTAACCCCAAGACCCCCTGTTGTTTTGGATTTACAAATTATGTCCCATTTGATCCATGCTATTTTTCTCACTCTCTCATCACCCCCCCATAAAAAACGCCTTTGAATTTTTTCTATTTCACTCAAGGTTTTTTTAGGGGCTCGATAGGTGGATAAATAGTAAATCGGAAGAGATGAAAGGACTGCATTTATTAGAGTCACTCTACCACCAATGGATAAATTCAAACCTTCCCACTTCCGAAGCCGATTTCTTACCTTTTGGACTACATAATCCCATTCTGCTGCAAGTCTATGAGTGCTTCCCACTTTAACACCTAGATAGGAGAATGGTATCGATCCTATTTTGCATCCAAGGCAAGCCGCAAATCTGTCCATACGACCTTCATCAATATTTATGCCGAAGATACTACATTTATCCTTGTTCACCTTCAATCCGGAAACGAATTCCAAATTGATAAGAAAGTATCTTAGGAAATTGATATTTTCCAAAGAAGCTTTGCCTATGAAAATGGTGTCGTCCGCGAATTGGAGATGTGATATAGATATAGGATTCCTACCAACCTCCACAGGAGCATACAAATTTTGTTGGATCGCCTTCTTGAGCATAATGCTGAGACCTTCAGCTGCTATCAGAAATAAGAAAGGGGATAAAGGATCGCCTTGTCTTAATCCTCTCTTCAATTGAAACTCCTCTGATGGGCTCCCATTTATAAGAATTGATGCACGAGCCGTTGATACACACTCCATGATCCATCCGATCCATTTTTTGTGAAAGTTAAAACGTCTCATCAAAATATTGAGGTAGCTCCATTCCACAGAATCATAAGCTTTTGCGAAGTCAATCTTATATAGGAGGCACTCACCTTTTCTGTCTTTAACATCTTCCATCACCTCGTTGAGAGTCATCACACTGTCAAGAATCTGTCTCCCCTTGATGAAAGCACATTGCTGGTCTGAAATAATACTTCCCAAAACCTTACATAACCTGATGGAGAGAATTTTGGAAATGATCTTACAAACACCCCCCACCAGCGAAATGGGTCTGTAATCTGATAGGTTCACAGCTTCTTCTTTCTTTGGGATGAGGACGATAAATGTCGGGTTGAAATGGGTCTGTAATATTTAATTTAGTATTCCAATTAATATCTATTATCATTAACATTTACTTCAATATTCCATTTAATACTACATTTTATTTAATATTTAATTTAGCATTCCATTTATATTGTACTATTAATATTACATTTGTCTCATACTAAATTTTCTCCACATTTAATGTTATATTCCCTAAAATATATATATCTCTTTAACTATTACCTAATATAATTCACAGTTCTTAAAAAATAATTTTACATAATAAATATTTTATATAATGAAAAATTAAATCATGCTCATCAATTAGTATATGCATTCCTATGGCTCTCACAGCATTTGTATTTCTATCAACCCTCCTATCAACATCCTATGCACAATCTGACATCTTCAGCCGAATTCAGCAACTCCGGCATCGGTCCGGCGGCGGTCGCCGCCGTGTAGAGGGGTTGGACCGCCAGAGCTGGCGGCTGGCGGAGGAGACCAACAACCTCCAAGGGTGGAAGTTGGTGCCGGAGTCGTGTGAGAAGTACGTCGGTAAGTATATGCTCGGCAAGCATTACCGCCACGACTGCGATGCGGTGGCCAACGCCGCGATTGAGTATGCAAACGGCGTCGTAGCCGCCGGAGACGGAAGAGATGTTTGGGTGTTTGATATCGACGAAACCACACTTTCTAATATCCCTTACTTTGCTCGTGCAGACGTCCAATTCGGGTAATTTCCATCTTTTTATTTTTATTCTGATCATTTTTATATATTCGTATTTCAATTTTTGAATCTTTAACAAATGAACTCAAAATTTCAATTTCGATGTAATTTTTTTTAATATTACACATGACATAGATTCAGATTATAAAATTTTTGCACTCTACCGATATATTTTTTAAAAAATAGGAGTATGCATTTTATAAATAAAATAGTAACATATAGATTAATATGTATATAATTTTGTCAGTATGTACATAAATTAATGTTTTTGAAATGTCCAAATAAAAAAAAGTTGTGGAAGAGATTCTTAATTAATTTTTTGTTATGTAGTATTTAATTGTAGAGCACTGCCGTATAATTAATGATAGCGCGCATCTTCGACGAGTGGTGGCGGAAGGAGCAGCGCCGCCGGTTCCGGCTATCCGGCGTCTCTACAACGCGGTTTTGTCTCTTGGATTCAAGACTGTCTTCTTAACAGGAACGGAGGAGAAATTCAAGCACATAAGAATTATCAATTTGTATCACAACTGGGAAAAGATCTTCTTCAGTTACAACACGAAAAAACTAAACTTACCTTCTTTCAAAGTTATTTCCTTTCTCCTCATATAAACTTCTTTTTTTTTTTCTAAAATTATTCACAAATTCGAAAAAATATGAAGTTTGGTATGGAATGGAGAACATAAATTTTACTCCATCCATCTCAAAATAAATTTGAGGCGTACATTTAATTCAATGTTTTAGTTTTTTGAAGTATAAAAATAATAAGAAACAAATAGGGTAGAAACAAATAAGTGTGCTGATAATTAAGAAACAAATAGGGGGAGAAAGTTTCTATTAACCCAAATTTAAGTGATTTTTTTTCATATATCACTATTATACCCTCAAGATTTTAATTTAGATCATCTTTTATACTTTTAAAATTTTAGATCTGCCACAAACTATTGTGCATATCAAGTATTATTGCTAAAAGTCAATTATTTTTAAATATATAGTAGTAACACTTTGTATATTTAACAATTAGTACATTTGAAAAAGAGAGTTCGTGGTATCCGATTTGATAATAATATACCCTCATATTATTAACCTAGCTAGTTAATTATTGATATAACGCTTAATTTTGTATGCACCAATTGCATCGTGCAATCCAAGTTTATTTTTAAAAAATTAAATAAAATATTACTGAAAAATCACACATGTTATTACTGAAAAATGTATCTTTAATAGTATAATTTTTCAGTAATAATATAATTTGTGTAATTTTTCCGTAATAAATAGTGTAACTGTTTAAAAATACGATTGAATTGCACAGTGCACGTAATTGGTGCACCTAACAAACTATAGTTTAGAAACTTAAACGGTTTAGGTAATTAGAAATTAGTTACTTAAACGAGAGTAAACTCTCGTTTAAGAACGAGAGTTTATTGGTTTAGGTAATTAGAAATTAGTTACTCTCCACGGTTTAGATAGCACCTAACAAACGTATTTGATCTTTCACAACAAGCCAACTTTCGTGCTCGTGGGGTAATTTGCATAAAGATGCTCGAATGCTTCGTCTTTGGATTATCCATTGACGATGTTGATCCACACTCATGCATGTCTTCAGTACAGGCACAAGTATTGTGTTGAGTTCTTTCACAATAACTATAGTATATGATATTTGAATGTTGGCATCTTCGTATGAATAGTCAGGAAATTAATCTGATGCACAAACTTATGCACTCAGGAATTAAATGCATTAACATTCAATATGTGTTCTTTTTGTTTAATTAAATCAATTTAACAACATCAAATTTTTGCATATTCATTTCCGCTCAATCCTTCTCCCTAAATTTTCTTTTCCTAAAATCTAATATGAACAAATTTTATACTCTAAAATTAATATTATTATATGTATTCAATAATATTATAGCATGCATTCACTCATATCATAAAACTTGTTTGATAAAATAAAATTAAGAAATACAAATGCGTGAATGAAAAAAATAAAATAAAAAGGGTCAGTCATAGATTGATTAAAAAATAATGTACTATTTTTAAATAGGTACAATTTGAAAAAAAAAAATCTCTATTATTCAATTTATATTTACACTAATATGCAAAAAAATTGTACTTATTCAAAACAGTGCATTAATTTTGTACCAATTGTGATTATTTCAAATAAAAATTGAAGTGTTAAGTGAGTAAGAAATTGCAAAATTGAAGAATTAAATGATACCTAAAGTGCAGATTTGCTGTGTATGAAGTCTGTTAGAGTGGCAACAAAGGCAGCAAACTCAGTGAGTTGAGGGAACATATAAAAGCCATGAAAAGCATTCGGATACTCAATCACCTCCACGTGTTTCCCGCACTTTTTCATGCCTTCAGCATATCTCCTCTGCCAATCTTGCAGAGGGTCGTAACCGCCCACAATCACCAACACATCCGGAAATTCCATCGTCTTCATCTCCTTTTCACTCTCTGGATTCTTCCAAATGTTTACAGCCTGGTGATCTCGATCTTCACCCTCCGGCAAAAACAGTCTCCACATCCAATCCGTTTGCTTCACATCGAGCACCGGCGCCTTCTTCAGCCTCACCTCCGATTCCGTACGCTCTTCCCCGCCGAAAAACGGCTGAATCAGTGCCACTCCCCTGATTTTCACGTTTTTTAGTTCGTCCGAGTTTTGGCAAGCTCTGTGTATGACGTGATGTGCGATGTTTCCGCCGGCGCTATCTCCGGCGATGAAGCAATTCTCCAGATCTGCGCTGGAAGGAAGAGCGGCGGAGTTTTCTCGATCGTCGATGAATTTCAGCGCGTCTGAGCAGTCATCGTATTGACAAGGGTAACGGTGCTCGGGGGCGAGACGGTAGTTAACGGAAACAATAACGGCGGGGAGATGAGCGGCTAATTGGGAACAGAGATCGTCGTAGTACTGCGAATCGGAGCTGAAGGTGTTGAATCCGCCGCCATGGAAGTATACGAGTAACGGCAATTTGTTCGGTTGGTTGCTTGGGATGAAGAGGCGGAACCAGAGGTTGCGGGAGGGGTCAATTGAGATGTCGGAGGTGGAGACAGCGACGGAGTTGATGCGTTTGGTGGCCGGAGCAGAGTTTTTCAGGTCGAACAGATTGAGGACACGGCGGTTGATGGTGCCGTCACGGCGGATGTAGAGAAACTTAGCTAGTGCATAGATGTTCAGTTTCAGCTTTACCATGAATTGTAACTTGAGCTTCGTTTCTGTATTCTTGCTATCAGCCATTTTTGTCGATAAAGCTCGAAACTAATAGAGAAAGAGGGGTATTAGAATTTGTAGAGCATAGAAATAGAATGCTAATATCAAGAGTGAGAGTAAATTATTTTTTATAAGATTAAAGGATGAGATAATGATATTCTTATTAATTTCGGTGAATAAATAATATTAGTATATTTTTTGTTCTTTTTAATTATTATAATTATAATAAATTTATTCATATTATAATTCCAATTTAAAAAAGTCCAAATCAAAAGTCACCTCAATACTAAGCATTACTAATAAATCTCAATGTATCAAACAAGAAGAGTCTATGCATCCTCCAAAATTCACACGTAACAAGTTAATAACTTTTGCTAAATTAAATTATTGTAATTATTTAAAATGGGACATTTTTATTTTTTCACGAGTGGACGAACAAATTAGGTATAACAATGTTGTTTTCATCGAACTTATGGCAATTTTTATTTATTTTTTGTCTCTTATATATCTTTTAGCTGTAGAATGGTTATACTATGGCCTGCAATTTTTAATTTTTTTGTACGTAAGGAAATAAATAACTGAATATGCCGAATTTTTTTTTTTTTGCCATAGTTATAATTTTTTTTTTTTCACTTGTTCATTTTAAAACCATTTTACACTACAATAAACCAAAATCCATTATCTTTTTTTATGAAATGGACTAATGGAGTACATATTTCCCTTCCAAATGATTATGCATGTTTGATTTCTATATGGATTTGGTTACTGGTGGCAAATCGTGTAATCGTGTCGACACGATAACGACACGACACGATAAGGTAAAATACGAACACGACACGATAAGATATAGATAAACAAGAACACGAACACGAAAATTTTCATGTCAACACGACACGACACGATAATGACACGAAAGTTTATTTATCAATTTTAAAAAATAAATAAATAAATAAAAACACGAAACGACACGATAAGGACATGAAAATTAATAAATTTTATATTTTATTATCAATTTTAATAGTAATATATTTAATATTTTGTATTTAAAATTTATTAACGTGCTACTATCAGATACATATTAGTAATGTATATCAGATCACTAACAGATTAACATGTTGCTAACGGGTTAATGGGTCATCTGTTAATTTTATCGTGTTTAACGGGTTGATACGACACGAACACGACACGAAATATTCGTGTCCTTATCAGGTCGACACGATAAGGACACTAACACGATAAGCCTAAACACTAACACACAATTTTTGTGTTGTGCTATCGTGTCGTATACGAAATTGTCACCTCTAGATTTGGTCATTCCACTCGTAAAAGCGAAGAGGTTAACTTTTTAAGTTTTCAATCTTTCCATTTATATATATATATAAGTGACCAAAGCAATATAGTCAATCTCCTAATGACATTTATTATGATAAGGGGTGTTTGGTCAGTGACTTTTAAAGGTGAGTAATAGTAATCAAAGTCATAGTGTGTGTTTGAAATAACTTTACTATGACTTTGATTCCCAAAAATTAAGAAATCACCCATAGTTTAGTTATATGAGAACTATGACTTTCATTCCATACTCTTTCTATTTTTATACTCTTTTCGTTCTTTACAATTATACCAAACGGCCCCTAAATAAATTGACTGTATATCTCTCTTCAAATTCAGATTTTTATATGAGATTAAAAAATTTCGTGGTATCAAAATTTAATAAAATCACACCTACATACTTTGGGTTCGAATATCTCCCCTTATATTATATTGCCCACTCAATACCCCAAATTCTGAATCTTCTTGCAAACCATATTTCAGAAAATTGTATTTTAAGTATTTGTTTTTTTTGTTTTTTACATTCTTTTGTTCTGAATTGGTCCATGTATTCTCTCTCCAATTTGAATTTCAATGGTTGAGATAATGCACTTTTGAAAATTAAATAAATAAATTGATTCCATATTTACTTATAAATTTAAAATTTTAATAGATTTATAATATTAAAGCTTAGTGATTCAGTTTCCACTAAAAACAATTTTACTCATATTAAATTGTCTACTCATTGAATTTCTCCATTCCTAAATGTAATAACTTATCGGGGCCTCGCCGGCAACAGGATCGGAAATGTGCTGCCCATCCAGCAGTGAAAATAATTGGAGATTGTAACATTTCTACTTGTGTGAAATTAAGATTTTGTAATTTTAATTTTTTCATTTTGAATTTGGGTAATTAGTAATTAGAAATGAGCAATTGAATGCAGGCTTTAGGCCCTCTAATTGTTATACATATTTCTCCACTATCAAATTCCTAATATTGCAGGTATCAATCCAATAAAAACTGAAAAAACAACATAAATTTTTATTTAAATAATATATATATACATAAATTTTCAGAAAAAAAAAGAAGAAAATGGTATCAAATTTTGAAATATTTAATGTTGAAAAAATTATTACGCTGAAAATCGCGATGACGTTATTCGTATTTGGTTTTCCGAAATTGAGTGTAAATTTCGGAAAAAAATCGAATGATGATACAATTTTAGAAAGAAAAAATCGAACAAATTTGATATTTTCAGTTAATTTTTTTGAAATGTATTGTTCAAAGAAATCGAGCGAAAAAATTATTTTTATTCGAATAAACTTGCCGAGCATGTCTTTTTTTCAAAAATTATTTTTGAGGAACGATCTGAACCATATGTTTGAAAAAAATGGGCAAAATTTATCTATATATTAAAAAAAAAATGAAAAAAGATACAAGGATTTTGAGAAAAATATTTCGAGAAAAAAACGTCTTTCGGAAAAATAATTTGAAAAAAATTCAAATTTTCAATTTCGTAGAAGATCTTAGAAAATGTTCAGAGAAAAATATTCAAAATATAACAAACAATAGTAGAAAAATCCGAAAAGAGATATTTGTTCAAGATCTATTAAAATCCTCAAAATCACCACCACCATTCAAAATCAATTCGAAAAAAAGAAAAGAGATACGAAAATAAAACTTACCTATGCATGTGGAGAGTAGTGTCGAAGAATGAGGATGTTGTTGATTGGTGCCGGTTATGAATGTGGGTGGAGTAGGGTGACATTAGATCAAGAGAGGAAGTGAGAGTAGGGGAGGAGATACCTGCATAGAAGAGAAAAAATGAACAGAGAAGAGAAGGGGAAGAGAAAAATTAAGGGGACGCTTGTTTCAAATTCTTCAACGATAATGAGAATGAAATTTTATTTTCCTTTTTTACCCTTACATTTGTTGATGAGAATTTGTGTTCATGATGATTATATCATTAGTGTTGTGTTCCAATTTTGGAATAAATTGACAAAAAATAAAATTGTTGATTGTGGTATGAAAGATTGATTGAGAATGATGGTTATAGGTTGAGATTATGGTAATCAAATGAGGGTAGTGATTACTTTATTTGGGAGGAAAATCAATATTGTGTACCTCATTTGTTCTCATTACCTACTATAATTATTATACATTTATCCTCACTCTCATTACTATTGAATAATTTCTATACCAAGCGTCCCCTAATAAGATAATTTAAAATTTTAAGAGGTAGTATATTCATTTAATGAGTAGTGTCTTATTCAATATAGGGTATTTATTAAAGAGGCTTAGTTCCAAAAACCTGGGCCATTAATTTAATTCTCAGTTTCACATTCAAAAGCGCAGCTACCACTTCACTAAGTGGGCCATGAAGTACATGTCAAAAAATGTCCCAGCTTATTTATATCCCATTTTGTAAGAAGTGTACTTATTTTTTATTTATATAAATATGTAAAATATTTAAAGTATTAATTTTTTATTAGGTTATTGAATTTATTAAGTACCCGTCTAGAATAATATCTCAAACCGCTAAGTTTACACCACCAGATCATTCGGCTTTTTCTTTTTTCTCTAAAAAGAAGAAAAGAAAATGAATAATCATCTATTTAATTATATTGTGATTAAAAATTAATTATCTTTCAATTATAGGTAGTGAACTTTTAACCACTTAAACTATATCGCTATTCGAATATTTTGAGATGAATGAACTATAAGCATTTTGGGGCCACAAAGGTTAATGTGGTGAGTATTTGATTACAATAATTTGTCATTATAATTTATATGTGAATTGAAATCAATGGACCAAAAATTATACTAATACGAAGTAACAAAATCTGGCATTTTAGCCCAAATTAATAGGAATTAAAAGGTTCAAACAATCTGTCATTCACGAATAAAATATTGTTTATTAGGACGATCAGTACTTTTTTTTTAAAAAAAATTAATACATTTGATAAAATTTGCTAGAGTGATGGCTAGTTGAATCAAATATAGGGTGGTCTCATGAAATAAACTGTCGAATAATAGCGCCACCTGTTAATATATTATGTGGAATATATTATGTTTATCTACAGATTACATTATTTGTTTATTTTTTTTTTGGGTTATACGTTCGATTCGAGTTAAATCCTTATTATTTATTCGAAATAAATCGAAGCTCTTGGGATGATTAAACTTTATTAACTCTCCATAATTCTCTCTTTTATTTCCAATTTCAATTCTATCTTCTTCTTTTTTTATTATACACTAGTCTGAAAGTAAACCGAATATTATAATTTTATCATTTTTTTTGTTCTACAAAATAAACACACATTATCTTGATTTATTTTAATACTCCTATTAAACTAATGGGGTGTTTGGTTTACATCTTTAAAAGGTGAGTAATAGTAAT
Organism: Prunella vulgaris; assembly: GCA_026898435.1. NCBI lineage: Eukaryota > Viridiplantae > Streptophyta > Magnoliopsida > Lamiales > Lamiaceae > Prunella > Prunella vulgaris. Next base: position 459,060 of record JAPKLY010000173.1, read on the forward strand.
CAAAGTCATACTGTTTGTTTGGAATAATTTTACTGTGACTTTGATTCCTAAAAACTAACTATTTGAGAACTATGACTTTCATTTCATACTCATTCCATTCCTATACACTTTTCATTCCGTACAATTATATCAGACGGCCCCTAAAAATTACGCATTATCTTGATTCATTTTAATAACTGAGAAGGGTGTGAGTTTAGATATGATATGCCATCGACTGGATATTATCATAACTCATAAGGATCTATGACAAATAACCGTACATCAATTATTTCTCACATGTGTAGCTGGGGACCAATCACGAATTTAATAATTTATGTTGATGGAGCCTTTCCTTTTGGGCCATACTAATATCACATGCTTTAAAGATGCATTTGAAGGTGAGATTTCGGACATTTGAATTTTGGAAAAAGGAATTTGGATAAGACCCTAATTATGATATGAAACATGCAAAAAAATAGTGATAGCATTATAGTAACTAAAATGTGATTATATTATCACTTTTTAAACTTTTAGTAATAAAATTATAATAATTTTTTTTTGAAAAATTAATAACCCACTTCTTCCGTTTTAAAACAATTTTTACAATTATTCAGAGCACGCAAATAAAAAATATATATATATATGAATGTAAAATTATATAATAAAAAAAAAAATTATTATTTTTGTGAGTATAAAAATTAAGATTTAATATTACATAATGAAAATAGGAGACGACATCTGATTATAGGACTCAGTCAGTAAATATATTTAAAAGGAAGGGTAGATTAGTAAGGGTGGCATTATTTAAACAGCTGCCCAACTTCATCATCACACAAACACAAAAGTAAAAAATGGGCCTCGCCATCTTTCTCTTTCTAGCAACCCTACTTTCAATTAGCTGCCATGCAGAGCTCGACCCGATCATACAACTCCGGCCGCCGGTGTCCGCCTCCGGGGATTTCTGCCTGAGCTGGCGGTTGGCGGTGGAGGCTCACAACATACGCGACTGGTCATCAGTGCCCAGGTCGTGCGTCAACTACATCGAAGCATACATGTTCAGCGGCCAGTACTACCGCGACTGCGACACAATGGCCGTCGCCGCCGCTGAATACGCCAAGACCTTCCCCATCTCCGGCAACCACACCGACGTTTGGGTCTTTGATGTTGATGAAACCATGCTCTCTAATGTCATCCTCTTTGCCAGCCCTGATATCCAATTTGGGTACATATTCTTTCTTAATTGGTGAAAACTTTTTTATTATAACTTTAAAAAAAAAATTTGATATTAATTATTTGTACACATATTTTATTGAAACATTAAAAATTCCTATATTATTTTGTATGGTTCTCTAAAAAAATATACACATATACATATTTATTATTAGTTATTAATTATTTTAGTTTTGAAAAAATTATGTGCACAATTGTGCATGTGCAACTTTTTGTCTTAAAATAATTCACACGATATACATATTTTTTTAAATGCTGGAATACAATTTATTTTGGAAGTACACTAATTAATCTGTTTCATTCATATTTAATGGAAAAAAATGCTAAATTTAATATGTAATGTGAATGTAAAATTAAACATATTAATATATATATGATGATGATTTTTACGTGCAGGATAACTAACCTTACATTATTCAACGAATTATTCTACGAGTGGGTGAAGGAGGGGTCAGCGCCGCCGATACCGGGGATTCTCCGGCTCTACAACACGGTGTTGTCTTTGGGGTTCAAAACTGTGATATTAACAGGGGCAACAGAATCTCTAAGAGAGTATAGGATTGCTAATTTAAAGAGCGCTGGTTATGATGGTTGGGATATTTTATTCCTCAGGTATACATATATATATATATATAATTTACATGCTGAAAATGAGAGAATTTTTATTGTTTTCATATATGACTTTTGAAATGAAATTAAAAAAAATACACTAATACAGATTTACACTTAGAGAGCTCTAATAAGAGAAAGCTATCTAAGTAAATTTCTCACTTAGAGAGCTTTTAATAACAACTCTCTAAGTGGCTCTCACTTAGAGAACTGTTAAAGTCACTTAGAGAGCTCTTAATAACAGCTCTCTAAGTGGAAGATTTACTTAGATAGCTTTCTCTTAGAGAGTTGTTGAGAGCTCTCTAAGTGTAAATCTGTATTAGTGATATTGACGCGGTTGAGAAAAAAAGAATTAAACTAGACCTTAAAAAAATTGGACCGTGAATTGAAACGTCAATCCTATATATGAAACACTTTGATTCATAAAGTAATGGATGATGATAAGTAAATGGAAGTGTTACATTTCAGGGGAGAAAATGATCTGAATAAGACACAAGAGGGGTATAAATCTGAAAAACGATCCGAGCTGGTGAAAAAGGGCTACAGAATCGTGGGAAATGTAGGTGATCAGTGGAGTGACTTAGTCGGTGAACATGTGGGAAATCGAACCTTCAAAGTGCCTAATCCTATGTACTATGCCCCATGATAAGGTGTTTAGGGTGGCGTATGATCAACATTTCAAAATTATGAATTTATATTTCCATAAGTTGCACCATTGTGTCCTTGACTTATAATCAAAGAGACAACTAAACATGGTGTTATGAATGTATTATGGCTGCGAGCGTGATAATAAAATATGATTGTTGATGTGGTATGTGATTTTGTATCACCAATTTATGTTGTTATACTATGATATTATAAGTATTACTCTTCCATTTCACAATAATTTCGAGACGTCCCACAACTTGCAGATTTTTTTAAAAAAAATTCTTCTATAAATTTTTTTTCATAATATTTATATATTTATACAAAATATCATAACTTTTTTATTCTTTGGGCCCACTACACTAAATGCAAAAAATTTCTTTACTTTATACATAAAAATTTATCAAATATATACTTCAGAGCAATTCTTTTCACTTTATTCTATTTTTTTTTAAGTAGGTGTGTCTAGCTATCTATATAATTTGTTGTGAAATGGAGTGAGTTCTATAAATGTAATAATATCGGACACGACTTTTGTAGGGAACAAATGATTTTTTGGTGAATTATTTTGTTGTCAATTTAATTGTCTTATATGTATGTAATAATGGAAATGGCCGACACTACGGAATCATTTTGCCCTTTATGTGTAAAACGTGTGGAATTAAGATGGCACAGAATCCAAATTAACATGCATGTACGACCTAACAAATCATGTGTTCTTTAATTACGAAGTACTTCAATTTATCAATTTATAATATTAAATACTTATATGAATCCATCATCTCATTCTTTTTTTTAGTAAAATTCATTTATTTTTTTAAAATAAATTCAGTGATTATGAAAAAGAATATATTTAAAAGAATAATTTCATCAAATAAATTCAAACAATAAATTCTAAGTCTTGTTAAAAAACTAAATAAATAAATTTTAAAATAAAAACATCATAATAATTATTTTTAAATCTAATATTCAGTGAAACAGACCTAAAATATTTCAAACAAATTTTCAGACTTAACTCGTTTATAAAAAATATCAAATTTAAATCCATTAAAAAAAGTACAATATGGTTCAATAAATTAACAAAAATTACATATTGGTCCCATGCAAAAATAAATAAAAATGCTCCGTGCAAATATATATATATATATACTACCGTGCAAATTTTTTAAATTAATTTTTAAATATAATAATTTTTTTAAACCTATGTAAATAAATTTACAAAACTGACTTGAAAACTATACATTAGGCCCAATTCCCACCCCCTAGCATAACTATTTAGACTGACGTTTTGTTGTTTAAATCACTAATTTTTTCAACATGAAAGTGGAATTTTTAATAAAAATAATTTCATCTTTTAATAGTGACTGGCTTGAATATAATTTTTAAAATTTACAAACAAATAAAATATTATCTTTGAATAATAATAATATAATATTAATGAGAACGTGATTATGATTTCGTATTACCACTAGGGATGACAAATGGAGCAGGTCGGGGCGGATACTAGAAGATCCAAATTCGCTCCACTCTATATGCGGGTCAGGTCGGATCGATCCGTTACGGATCACGGGGCGGGGCAGATGATCCATTCTAAATTAAAATTTTATAATATATAATATATTTTTACAGAGTTTGAATCACAATTAGTCCCATAACTATTTGACAAAATGGATTTAGTCCCAAAATTAACTTTTTATCATAGTCCCAAATTTTCAAATAAGGTCCAATTTTAGTCCCAAAATTAACTTTTTATTAGATTTAGTGCCAAATTTTTTTATAAGGTCCAATTTTAGTCCCAAATTATTTTATAAGGTCCGATTTTAGTTCCAAATTAAAAGTAAAAAGTGAAATAATATTAGATTTTACAAAAAATTTATATTATTTATATTATTTCATTAATTTTTTGTATTTATATTATTTAATTAATTTCATTAATTTTTATATTATTTTTCATTAATTTCGTTAGTTTTTATGTATTTATAGTATTTTTTATTTTAGATTTTACGAGTTTGTATTTATATTATTTCATTAATTTTTATATTATTTTTATAAAAAGTATATTTATATTAATTCATTAATTTTTTGCTAATCGATTTTTTTTACATATATTATGATTTTTTATATTCACTTTTTACCTTTATTTGAGGCTAAAATTGGACCTTATAAAAAAATCTTGGGACTAAATTTAATAAAAAATTAATTTTGGGACTAAAATTGGACCTTACAAGAAAATTTGGGACTAAATTTAATAAAAAGTTAATTTTGGGACTAAAATTGGACCTTATTAAAAAAATTGGGACTAAATCTAATAAAAAGTTAATTTTGGGACTAAATCTATTTTGTCAAATAGTTATGGGACGAATTATGATTCAAACTCTATTCTTACATATTTAAAGTAAATTTAAGGTCTTAATTAAAAAAAAAAATTTATGATATTAAAAATATAATATACGAATTTATTTTTATCTTTAAATATGTTGATATCAATTAAAATTTATAGTTAAATTATTATAATATATTTCATATTATGTTTTATTAGTATATATTGATCTAAAATATATTTGTTAAATAAATTTATTCTTATTTATATTATTTATATATTAATAAATAATAATATTTTTTTAATAAATATTATATATATTTAATTTTTAAAAATATAAACTGTTTCAAAATAAAGTGGGATAGGTTGGGGCAGGGCGATAGTGATATTCACACCCGCTCCGTCCTATTACGGATCGCAGGATAAGGTGATCCATACTGTGCTGATTCAGATTGAAACGGGTCAGTGCAGACGAAATTCGCATCCCTAATTACCACCTCGAACACATGGGGAGGGATCGAAAAACAAACGATACATCATACATGCCCATATCGCAAATTTGCAGATAGTACAGTGGGCCCGACATCAAAAGTAACGATAAGACCAAGAAAAATGGGCCAATTTCTGACAATTTTGTCGTTTTGTTTCACTTCATCGAACATACCATCCCTCCCTCCCACAATTTATAAAAAAAAAATAGAGTATTGTGTATAATTATACTAGCTTCCTCCGTCTCAAAACTATTTTCATATTTTTTTATTTGGATATCTCAACTCTTTTTTCACACACCAAAAAATAAAATTTTTTTCTCTCTCAAAAGTCAATAAAATATATTTTTTCTTATTTTATTATTTAACTTTATACTCACATATTTACTTTTCCTTGGTTCGAGTGCCCGGAACTACTATGAAAGTAGTTCCAGGACGAAGGTAGTATTTATTAAAATAATAAAATTAGTTGAATTGTGAGGATAAAGTAAAAGTAATATTTTTCATTTATATGATGTAAAAATAATTGTGAAACGGATAAAAAAGAAAAGTGTGAAAACAATTATGGGACGGAAGGAGTATCACGTTATTTTCTCCCCACCAAGGCAAGGTTTCCATTAAATTTTATTATTTTATTTAGAAAATTATATTTGTGTATTAATAATACTTATTTTTGTGTAAAATAATAAATAGTACTGAAACATAAACTATTTAAGTTCGCTGTTCTAAAATAAAAAATCAAAAGGAAACATTTTTAAAAGATTGGATCAAATCTTCTCAAAAACATGATGGGCCTATTGCAACAAATATTTAACAAAAAGCAGAAGTTTAATTTCAAAAGATCGCAAACCACATAACTCGTAAAATCTGAAATTGTTTAAAAGCTCCAAAAAAGAAAAGCTGTTATACGTAAAATGATAAAAGAAAATTAAAGAAAAAAAATAAAAAAGTTCTAATCGATATATAAAGTATGAAATTATAGAAAATAAAAAAATAAAGTAAAAAGTTTGAACTTACTGAACTACGTACAAAAAAATTAATTAATTTTTAGGACGATCAGTACTAATTATTTTTTAAAAAATTAATACATTTGTTAAAATTTGATAAAGAATCGTATGGTTAGGTGAATCAAATATAGGTGGTCTCATGAAATAAACTGTCGAATAATAGCGCCACCTCTTAAATTAGGACAAGAGCCACGACAATAAGGTGGACAACATTAGGACAACTTTAATTTTGAGATTTATTCCAAGTGAGGTGACATTGGTTGGTGAAGATGAATCAGGGGGTTAATGACGGATGTGGTCGAATCGATGAAAGTTGTGAGGCGCAAGGGAGGTAAGGTGGATGACGGTGATGTGAAGGGGAGGCAGAGCAGATTTCCGATGGAATTTGATGGTTGTAAAGCCTAAGCTTTTTTTAAATTTCGGCAAGATGGATAGTAGTGAGTTGTGTCCTTTGCTTCGACGACAACGTGGTTGCCATAGCTTTCGAATAGGATCTTTTATAAAGATGGACAAAAAATGAGCAGTCACTATCTTCTTTCTCTCTTCTTCTTTTTTAGATAATATGGATATGATATATATAATTTTGAGTATGTCTCTTGTGAATCCGAGTTCACATGAACTCGTATTACTGTTATGTATAATCACTATCATTGTTATAAAAATACACTTGATATTTTGACAGTGATAATGTATATGCATAATAGTGATAGTGAATATACATAACAGTGATAGTGGGTACACATGACAGTGATAATTGATAACATGAGTTTACGGTGAACTTGAGTTCATACAAGTTTTTGTTTATAACTTTTATATATATGGGCTATAGAAAATAGGAATTTGCAATAATATGGATATGATATATAAATATAAATAATCTTGGATTGATATTGTTGAATATTAATATGGTATATAAATTTTATGGTTTTAATGGATTGGTGCTTTGTTGAATATGGATATAATATATTTTTAGGTTAATGGATATTTATTGTTTTTTAAAATATTGAAGTAACACTCTGGTTTTATATTTTTTAAATTAATGAATTGGTGTGTTATACTGTATTTTAGGTTGTTCAATTATACTTATAATTAAAAAAAAAAACTCTTTTTTCAAAAATAATATATTATATTTTTTATTTATAATTTTTTTATCAAAAGACTAAGTTATTATTTATTAAGAACTGTTTTTTTTTTTTTTATTTATCATTTTTGTTTTGCTTTTTTCTTTTTCTTTTTTTTCCTTCCTCGATATTTTTTTTCAAGAAATAAAAGGTGAGTGCACCTATTTTTAACCGAAAGTGATGAGGATATTTATGAAATTTTATATTTAATTTTATTTAATAAAATTGAAAGGTGTGTACTATGAATAGATGCTGGTGCATATAGCCAAGGTCTTTTTAAAGTAAAAGCCCATAAATAATTTTAAAAGGAAAAGGCCCAAGAAGGCAAGAGAGAAGAAATGGCCCTCAATCTTTGTTTACACGCTCCTCGTATTCGCAGATGTCCGGCAGAGGGAGGGGCCGCGGGCGCGGCGGCTTCGGTGGTGGTTTCCGATACGTGAAGGAAATTCCCTTCGAACCGTTTCCGGTGACTACTTTTACTCTCTAACTTCCAATCAGTTTGAGTTATCTTGTATGAATTTCAATCAATTGCAAAATTCGTAGGAAATCGAGGGATTAGGTACTGCGGAATATTCGACTTCGCATATACAGTTAGTAAGATGGTCCACGAATCTGCAGAAGGATACTCATTTGTCTCCTTATTATATCGAAGATAGAACCGAACGCCCCAGTACGTTTTCTGCCTTTTTTCAATTTTTTTCTGAATTAATTTACAGTGCCCTCTGTTGGTGATTCTGTTTTGGTGGGTTCGATTTGGTTGTAATTGTATATCTTCAATTGCAGTGATGATAGTTGATGAGTTTAGTTGTATATCTTCAATTACAAAGTTATGCCTGGTTTTATCAGTTCATCGGTGCAGTATCGTCTTCTTTGAATTTGAACACGATCGCACACATACCCACGAGTGTATGCTAATGCACGATATGTGCTGCACTTGTGTATTTAATTGGTACAACTTTTATTTGCATCATCGGAGACTTCAATTGACTCTGTATTAGTGGGTTCGATTTGAGTGTAATTGTATATCTTCAATTGCAGTGATGATAGTTGATGAGTTTAGTAGTATATCTTCAATTACAATGTTATACCTGGTTTTATCAGCTCATTAGTGCAGTATCATCTTCTTTGAATTTGCACACAATCACACACATACCAACGAGTGTATATGTTAATGCATGATATGTGTTGCACCTCTGTATTTAATTGATTACCACCACTATGAAGCACCATTATAGACTTCATTTGATGGTGTCCACAATAACTAGAAATGGGAAGGGAATTTTTAGTCGAAATATGTGATTTCCTCGATGTTCTGTGCTTGATGAAGGTGAAAGTGTTATGAAAATGGAAGGCTGAAAAAGCAATATTTTCTAATCTCAATGTGTTAGCTTGAAATGTAAACCCAGTAGTCCAATAAATCGTGCAATCATTTCTATCAAGAGGCTTAGTATATACTCTCTCCGTCTCACGGGAATTTGCACATTTTCCTTATCTGGACGTCTCACACAAATTTACACACTACTAAAAAATGAAACACTGCGTGCACACTCACAAACCTTATATATTTACCCATATGCTACTACTTTATTTATAAAACACATTTTTCTTAAAAAATGTATCATCCCGTAGGGTCCAAATTCCTACTGGACGAAGGGAGTAGTTTGCTTACTATACTATCCATGTCTCCGAGATGTAGGTTCATACTAATAAATGCTTGTATTGCGTTGGTGTGATATGTCTGGTAACTTTATTGCAGAACGGGAAAAATTAGACATAGAAAGGTTCTCAGATAGGCAATTGCAAGCAAAAAGGGTCAAGCCACCACTGTCGGATGTCATATATCTTGATACTGATCATATGCCTGCAGATCTAGCTAGAGGTTGATATTCATACCTATTGTTGGAATTGTCAACTCTTTCAGTAGTATGCCTTTGTAGAATCATCATTTACACATATTTTCTTTTTACATTGATGAAACAGGTGGTGTGAAGCGTTTTAAGAAACTTAAATGGAGCTCTGTATCAGGCAATTCAGGTATAATGGGAAGAATATGGTAGTATTATATTGGGTTAATTGCAAATAAAATCACAACTCTTTGGAAAGTCGCTGTCTAATCTAAACTTTTGAATCTTTGCAAACAAAACTATAACTTAATATTTAGTTGCAATTCTAACCAAAGGGCTGACTTCAATCTGCCCAAAAATAATGATTAATTATGTCATTCTGACAATGAAAAATTTGGTCATTGGTTCACAGTGCAATCAAATATTAAGTTGGGGTTTTGTTTGCAAAAATTCAAAAGTTAAGATTAGATTGCAATTTGCGAAAAGGTTGTGATTTTATTTGCAATTAGCTTTATTATATTTTATCATCTCAGATTGTGATTTTTTATTTTTTTTTAAAATGTCCTTCTTGAGAATATGACTGCATGTGTAAATTGATCATAACAGACTGGAACAAACTCGAACACTTTGAGGAGCTTGCAGAGAAGCGTAAGGTATATTTTCCCTCGTATAACTGGAACTCGAATTAATATTTTCTGTGGAAGCTCAAATTTTAGTGTCTGTCGACATATTTCATTCTCAGTTATCAATTTTGTCTGTGGAACTTTGGGTTTTCAGGGTCAAGATGGAACTGAGCAGAAAGAAGATGAAGATGACGAAGAAGAGTTAGTAGGTGAAGAAGATGATGGAGAATTCAGCGACCAGGGTGATTATGAACAGGTATACTAGATACTCAAGATTTTGTATAATGACATTTTATTTGACTTGGAAACATACTGTTCGTTATTGTGTTCTAAGATATGGATTATCAAAGCATACTTTATCTATATTCTTTCTGCATTTTATTATCAAAGCATTCCAGTTTCATTGACATTATTGTGAAATATATTTTCCTGTCTTCGGCTAATATTTGTGCTATTTTACAGGCCGAGTATTGTGATGATGACGAAGATGATTTCAACATGGCTGATGACAACGATGGTATGTTTTCTCTTATCTATATCGACATTTGTGATACCCTTCAACCTGACTTTTGTTGGCTTGAGCCCCAATATCAACTAATTTGCGATATTTACAGATGAGCCATGTTATTGAGAGTCTCATCGTCGGGACAGCCAGACCCAACTTGATTCAGTTTGGAGACAATTTTGGGTCAAGAAACATTGTTTAGTTGAAATTGTGTGGTAGTCTTTTATATCGTCTTTCAGGTATATACACATCCTGCTTAAGATACTCTGAGGTAGAGTTCTTTTGCTTTGGGAAATTTTGTTTATTTATGCGCTAGAACTCTTTTTACACAGCATAAGACTTGTGTCAGATCGTCTCACGATACAAGTCTCGTTTAACAAAATACCATTCAAGAAATAAATGAGTTGGGTCCGGTTCGGTTTTATGTGGTCCGTGAGACCATCTCGATAGTTATGGCTTGTTTGCGTTTATAGTTGATGCCCAGAAATAGAAGAGTTTGGATTGACGTATTTTTTTTATCATAGCTAAATTTTACTTCCCACAATTTCCGCTACATTTTCTAAATCAAATTCATTCCTATATTTCTGTTGCTATATTTTTAACGTGTGTTTCAATTTTCAAATTTCAATCGCTCTTTGTGTAGTTATTGTTTTAGTAGATTAAACGTATCTCTTGATTTATGGTATTGTATTATCTTCTAACAAAATAAGTAGTAGAAATAATGGGGTTCCAAAACACTCATTACCATCCCTATTTTGGCATTTACTTAAAAAGGATAAGTAATTGTCGATTTTTTTTTGAAGTTGCTACTCACTTAGCCATTTGTTGAGAGCTTTTGAACGGTAAATATAATTAATTATCCAATAAATTAATAATATATAACATATAAAATAAAATAAAATTAATACCATTACCTTTCAATATTTATGTTTATAAATGATAATAATCATTAAAGTTAAAATTCAATAAAATCATAATTTAAAAACCAAAAGATGATAGATATTAGTTCAAATTTTAAACTAATAAAATCTACATATTAAAAATAATTAAAGAGATTTTTAAAAATAAAAAATTAAGCCAGAACAGCCTAGTAAGCCTAAAAAAAATGATTCTAATTGGGGTCCAGCCAAATGTTATTATTAGTGTTTTGATATAAATCGGGCCAGTAAGGACAGACGAGCGACTAATCTCCGATTAAAAATTATACGACCAGTTATAAACGAACACGTGTTATCTTTTATAACATTTGATGTGATCACTTCAATGATATACAATTGGGGTGAATAATGGGACGAGATTCCTCTTGCTTCCATGGACCACCATACGGCGCCCCTGATCGTGAATGGTCTACATCACTTCACCATACGAATTTTACATGTGCCAATTTTTGTGGGTGATACATAATTGTTGTCTTTTTAGATAAAAATTGTACTACTTAATTTTTAAATTTTTTTTTACTTTTTTCATTTATGAAATTTGTGTATTCTTAAATAAAAATATTATTAAAAATTTCTACTCTTAAAATACTCATCTCTAAATTTTAACTATACTCATTCTACTCAATACATTTTTCTTCTCATTTTTATGCACCTTATGATATTTAAGATGGAGATATTATATGGGGTTGGACATTTAAAAAAACTCAACAATTTTTTTTTATATCAAAGCTATTCCTACATGCTCACTTATTTTAACTCAAAATAATCATTATTTTACACTGATCTAGAAAAAAAATATTATATTTTAATTTTGGCTTCAAATAATTTTTTGTAATAATATGCACTAATAATCGTATAAATAAGGTCAAAAAATTATGTTATTTATATGTTTATTGTTATTTTATGTGGAATATTTTAAATAAAAAACAAAGTGGGTTAGTGGCCGTATTATCCAACAAGCTAATTACTCAGCAGCTCTATATGTTAGAATTTGAAGAAAAAATATCCCCTACTTCAAGTTCGAATACTACGTACAATTACAAAATAGGGGTAATAAAAAAAATATATATATATACTTCTTCTATCCACTAAATTATTTTTTAATTTTCTTTTTTATTTGTCTTCAAAACTATTTTTTATTTGAAAACAACTCATACTCACAATAAAAATTGATACTACAATATTCTCAATGTTCTCTTATTTTATCTATTATTTAATTTTTTTTATAAATCTTGTGCTATTTATGAAATGAAAAAAAAAATTCGTGAAGGGGGAGTATCTCTTAATATAAAATTTATATTATTAATTAAATATATTTCGTGTTAATATAAACTTCATTCTTATAGATATTATTAGATATATTTAAAAAAAAATGAAAAATAGTGTATAGATTCATGAGATGCCTCATTTTCTACCACATAATTTACAAACATTCACATGTGTGTACAGCGTGCAAAGTAACTGATCTTATCGGCTGTCGGACAACATCGTATCGTATTCACAGCCATACAATATGTGTAAATAAATAACAAATATTATCTTTATAACATCATATTGTTGAATTATTTCCACAATATATTTTTTAATATAAATTTTTTATTTGATTATAATATATATTCTTACTTTTTGTGCATCATATTTAATTGGTAGAAGTATCACTAAATGCATTACAACGTCCTCTGTGTTTCAGAATTCATTTGATTTTATGCTGTGAGAGAGAGAGAGACGATAAGGCAACAAATTTAAAAACGTGGCTAATCCGCTGAATTGACATTTGCGGTTCATATTGAATACTGATTCTATTGGACCACGTGGTGGTTGTCCTGATAAGGTATTGTTTGGTTTGCTATGACTACGTGGTAGAGATATAAGGCCTTCTCTAGTGCTGTAGTGCATAAGCCCGAAAAGCATGTCTTTTTTACTATTACATCAGTGCCACATTAAAAGCAAAAAATCTCTATTTTCATAATTAAACTCAAAAACAAAAAACATCTACCTCTCTTTAGGAAAGGCCTAAAACACAGGACAAAGTAGTAAACGATATAATTCAATGCTGCAATAGAAAAATAAATCTCTCAATCTCTAAACACATTTCACACTACTTAAAAATTATATAAAAAGAAGAGTTATTTTTGAAAAAGAAAAGTGTGGAAAGTGTTTAGGGACAGAGTAAGTAATAGATTAATGCTTAATGCTTAACAATGTTTTGATTAGGACCATTATTTGATAGACCCGTTTATTTCGTGAATTAATAGGGCCGAAAAAATTCTGGATCTAAACGGGTTAACTTGCTAGTTAATCGGACTGCGCCGCCAGACCAGCTATACATATAACATATTATTTTCATTCCAGAATAAATTTCATATTTTTCTTTTTGTGACGTCTCACAATAAACTTCACATTTCAAAAAAGGAAATAAACACCCTTATAATAGCTAAATATTCTTCCTTCATTAGTCCAAAAAATTAACAAAATGATTTTTCTTAATACGTGCCCACCAATATATGAATCTAATTTTGGGATGGATGTACTATAATTAAAAATATAATATTAGTCAATAGTTTACTATTAGTTATTAGTATTAAATTCTAATAATCAAATAAAATTAGATGTGTGAGGAGTGGAGATAATTATTAATTTATCAGTCTGTCTAAAGAAGAATCGAATATTGAAAAGTGAAGACATTTATCAGATTATGAATTAGTAAGCTATTATGATATTTTGAGTTTTATTTAAGTATTGATGTTTGAATATTTATAATTATGTTGAATTTTTTTGAACATGTATTTTAATAAATTTATGAACAATATTTAGATTCATTAGCATTTTATTGCCACTATTTTAGACTTTATGTTGAAATTTATTTATTTGTGACTAGCTTGTTTATGGAATGTTTGTATAAAAGGAAAGTGAAATTTTAATATGAGTATTAGATAAAAATGGTAAATAATAAGTACAAGAAAAAGATTGAATAAAATAAAAAGTACTGATGTAATTGTATTGGATTTTGTGAAAATAAAAATATGAATGATAGAGAGGTTGAATGAGATAAAAAAAAAAAAAAATTGAGTGTATTGAATTACATGAAAATAAGGTGAGGTAGATCTTTGGTTGTGCATATCCAAAATAGAATGGATGAGGGATATTATGTGTTCATTCACATCCAATTGTAGACATCTCTAACCAAACATACTCATAGGCTTAATAGACTAACACTAATTCATTTTTCTCTCAGTCCCAACTTTTTTTCATACTTGTTTTATTTAAACTTACCACATTCATTTTCACATTCTTTAAAAGAAAATATTCTACATCCACAAATCAATTAAATATACTTTTTATTTTAATATTAATTCACATATTCTCATTTTTCTTAAAAAAAAAAGTGTCACTTAATACTAATAAAATAAGTCAATTAAAAAAATTCTATTAAAATAGAGTTGGCTGCAAAGTAAATATTATTCCCACCTATAAGTTGCTCGTTACTTTTGGACACACAAATTGAGATAAATGTGAAAAATATAAGTAATGTGCTGAAAAAAAAGTAAAATGGTATAAATGATGTGATGAAAAAATAAAAAAATAAAAAAAATAATAATAAAAAAATGAATAATAATTTCAAAAAATAAATAAATAATATATAATAAATTTACGAAAATATAGTGAGTAAATCTCTTGTACACCCGTTATACCGTGCAACTCAAGTTCATTTTTAAAAAATTACACAAAATTCTATTGAAAAGTTACACAAATTATTACTAAATTAAATATAATAGTTCACACAGCGGATAGAGAGAGTATTTAATTATACTGTTTTATCACACGAGCTTTATTATACTGGGAAGTGGGACCCATTAGTCCTGCCAAAACGTGACCACCGTACGTTGAATAAGAGAAAATGACAAATTTTATACTCTAATTTTATTTTTTCTAGTTTTACATGTAATGGGATACTTTTTTTTTCTTGGCGTATGCCTGCTCACCTTTTTATTTTCATTATTACAACGTGCAAATTTTATATAAAATATATTTATAACATGAAATTAATATATACATTCATTAATATCATTTATTTTATAAACCAGGTAAATGCATCTAATTAATTATTAAATAATATGTAATAAAATCAAGTTATTTCACAGGAGAATGAATAATAGACTAGAACAGATTTAAGGGTGGTGTGGAACGATCACTCCTCCACACCCCATAATTTCTTTTAACTACTTCTATCAAAAATATTTTTATTTATCTTTAAATTATAAAATCTTATCTCTTTTATAACAAAATTCTGGATGTAAATTTAAGTCATTTCATTTTGTACGATATTAATAATGGAGGATGCACCCAAAAAAAAAAAAAAAAACTCCTATGTAAAGAAATGTAGGGGGGTGTTTGGTTTGTATGTTGTGATCTCTTCATGAAATTTTAGGTGGTAGTGATGTGCTTAACTAATAAATAAATTTAATAAGATTTCAAGTCATATACACGTAATTAAACGATTACGAAGTACATATAAAATCATATTACAAGCAAGTTTCATGGTAAAATTAATTTACTTCATATTTTCCTTACAATTTATATGTAATTTTGGATCCTTATATACTAACTTTGAAGAATTTGAACATTTATTTAAAATTAAATCTTAAATTATAATTCTATGAATGCAAAATTATTTAATTGCAAATCTTCAGTAAAAAGAATATGTGAATAGGACTATGGGTGTGAATGAGTCGAGTCGAGTGGTGCTGAGCTCGAACTCGGCTCTAAAGCAATACTCGAAACTCAACTCGAATTCGGTAGAACTTGATTTTTTTAGCTCGATCTCGATTCGGCTAATAACTCGACAAATTCGAGCTCGGTTCGGCTCGACTTGACAATTTTATTATTTTAATAAAACGAAATATTGAACATATTTTAGCTCTTTTTTCGTCTAAAATTCAAGTTCGGCTTGACAACTTTTTTTTATATATAAAAAATTAATTAAAAATTATTAAATATTATACACGCTCGATTAGGCTCGCGAGTCTTTCGAGCCGAGTATTTAAAAACTAGATGATTCGAGTAGCTCGAGCTCGACTCAATTTAGTTCGAGTCAATTTCAATCTTTTTACAAACCGAACACGAGTAAATTGCGAGTCGGCTTGACTCATTTACACCCCTAAGCATGACAATTGAATGCGTTCACAATATTCCACAATACGTAACTACTTAATTTGACACAACCCAACTTGATAATTTAAAATTCGATTATATTTTGCATATAAATTTTAAAAAAAGTCTATTTTTTAAGTAAAATTGTGATAAATGATTAAATATCAGCAAATGAGCAACATATACTGAAACAAAAGAAAATGACAAAATAAACGATCAAGTGTTTCATTAATTTGTGGTGGTAACAAATAAAATAGTATCTCTATCCAACAAATTATCAACACGTGTCTTATCACATGGGAGATGTCTAATGTGAGTTTTACGGTATAGCCAGCTTTAGCCCGTCCATGGGACCATATGTAGTCATGCAAATTTTGGCATCATAATTAAGTTAAAAGGGGAAAAGGCATAGTAGCTCTAAAAATAAGACAATAATATATAATAATGTAAGTAAGATTTTAGGATTACAAACTAGCTCAAATTAATTAGTAATCTTTATTAACAAATTAATTAATTGCAAACCGCACATCCCATTTGTTGCTACAGTACACCTGCCATAAGGTATAGCACACCAAATTCAAATTTAAACTTTTTAAAATTAACTATATATAGTATAATTAGTAACACTATAATATAATTGAACATTCCATACATATTAATTGTATAACACTCATAAAATATTAATTTTATATTTATAATTTTATTTATATTTTTAAATATTTAATCCACATAATATTTTGGACAAAGGTCAAGTTGCCCGAAATTTAAACTGAAAAACATATGGAAAGGGATTATTTGTTTAATCAAAATTCAAAAGTTTTAGATTAAATTGCAATTTGAAAAATAATATTACATGAAACTCAATATTACAAGCAAGGTTCAGTAAAAATTAGTTTACTTTATACTTTCCTTACAATTTATATGTGATTTTGGATCTTTATTTACTAACTTTGAAGAATTTGAACATTTTATTTAAAATTAAGTCTTAAATTAAAATTCAATGAATGCACAATTATTAAATTGCAAATCTTCAGTAAAAAGAATATGCGGGCATGGCAGTTTGCGTTCAGAATATTCCACGGTAGCTACTTAATCGGACACAACCCAACTCGATCCACTTTGAAAAATATTTTATGTAAATGAAAATTCGTTTATATTTTGTATAGAGATTAAAAAAATCTATTTTTTTATTTAAATTGTGTTATATGATTAAGTAAGTATATATTTTATGAGTATAATTTTTTTTTAAAATATTGAAAAGTGAAAATATCAAACGAGTATTCCATAAGGACTACGAGGCGGACATATTACCAATTTTTGTCACTTTCTTGCGCAATTTTACTGCTCGAATGTCATAAATCCTTTGTTGAGTTTATCGAAATTCTGTGTATACTCCCTTCGTCTCTACATAAATTGCTCATTGTTTTTGTTAAAAAATATAAAAATATTAATATAATACAGACATGTGATAAAATAAATCAAAAAATATTAGAAAAAATTGGAGTGGAAAAAGTATTGGAGAAAGATATAAATATGTTATTATTTAGTTTTCAAAATAGCATGAACAACGTGTAATGCGAGGGACAAAAATAACAAAATGAGCAAATTATAGTGGAAGAAATAAAGTACTTTTTTTAGGATGCTGCTCATGTTATAAGACCTATATTTACTAATAAAAATTTATCACTTATAAAAAATATAAATTTTTAATAAAAAAATAATATTATTTTTATTAAAGCGACTGCCACTATTTATTAAATTTTTAGCTCTTTTTAAAAATTATAATTTTTTATTAATAAATGACATGTCTCATGTCATAAGACAATCTTATATAAATATTTTTTTAGCTTGAATAAGTTTTGTGTGAGACCGCTCATGTTATGAGACCAACACTATTAATTAATAAAATATTATCACTTTTAAGAATTGATAAAATTTTAATAAAAAATACTAATAATTTTGTTATGAGTGAATATTTTTATAAAAAAAATACTTTTAATTAAAACTTTATTATTTTTAAACGATGATAACTTTTTATGAAATGACTTTCATCTTTATTAAGAAATGAACACCAAAGTACCTACTCTCTCCGTCCCGAAATTATTTTTATAATAGTCTCGGGCACGCGAACCCAAGGAAAGTAAATATGTGAGTGGAAAGTTAAATAATAAAATAAAAAAAATGTATTTTGTTGACTTTTGTGAGGGAGAAAATTTTCCTTTTCTAGGTGTGTGAAAGAAGAGTTGGAACGTCCAAATAAAAAAAATTTAAAAATAGTTTTGGAACGGAGGGAGTATTATTTAATCGGTTTCATCTATTTTTCCTGGTGTACATTAATTGTATTGTAATTTTGTGATATCCATGAGAGGCTTTGTAGGATGAGACCGTAATTTTGTGCAAAAGCGAGGGTCATTTGGGAGGGCTGCCATTATATAAACACCCCCCAATGCACAGAAACTCCACAGCAAACACAACACTCATTCTATCTCTCAAAATGGGGCTTGCAACCTTTCTCTTTCTAGCAATCACCTTACTCTCCAGTTGCAATGCACAAGTCTCCATCTTAGAAGAGGGCAACCCGATCCGACTACCAACCGACGTCGGGCGGAAACCCGAGAAAATCAACTGCCAGAGCTTCCGGGTGGGCGTGGAGGCCAACAACATTCAGAGCTGGGAGGCGCCGCCGTCCTATTGCAACAGCTACCTCAAAACCTACTTGACCAAAAAGCAGTACACCCTCGACATCGAAGGCGTCGCCATTGCCGCCGTCCATTTTGCTATAACCACACCCCTCCCCAGAGATCTCAGGCCCAATGTTTGGGTCTTTGACCTCGATGATACTCTACTCAGCAATCTTGGATTTTTCAATTTCTCCAAAAATAAGTAACTCCATCTCCTCTAACTAACTATATATAATACTTTTCAATAAAATCGTTACTACTACTCAAAAAAATACATACAAAATGCGCAGGATTTTGTCTATTTTATTTTGGGGCTAATATGTATAAATATGCAGCACAAAGCCCTTTGACTTTGACCAGCAAGCGCTCTACAAGTGGGTAGCATCGGAGAACTCGACGGCGCCCGCCTTGCCGGCAATCAAGTACCTCTACGACGCCGTTTTGGCTCTAGGTTTCAAAACTATTATCGTATCAGAAGCACCCAAATCCCTTTCGGACAAGAGGATTTCTCAATTAAAGAAAGCTGGTTACGACAATTGGGATGCAATCATCTTTAGGTTATATATGTTTAATTATTTAATTACCAGTTAATTAGTTGCAACGTTCCTTTTTTTCTATTTTTTTTTTTAAATACTTCCTCCATCCACGAAAAAATACATTCAAATATGGTATAATTGGTTTATTTTAAATATGGATGCAGAGGAGAGGATGAAAATGAACTGACAAATGAGGAGTTCAAAACTAAGGCTGTGAAGGAAATAGTGGTCAGTGAGAAACGTTACAGATTGATCGCCACCGTTGGAGATCAATGGACCGATTTACAGAGTGGTGCTGGAAGACGTTCCTTCAAAGTACCAAATCCTATGTACTACACAGCATGATGTTGTCAATTTGGTCATCAGAGTTCGAATTTAATGATCTCCTGTTATAAAATAATGTTTGTACCGTGTCTTATTTTATAAATTTATGTTATGAAATAAGATGCGGGATGGAAATGTGGAATAAATTAATTATCTTCGAACTCGAATCGGTGGTCTAATGATTTTCTTGTATTGTTAATTACCTAAATTTGATAACTGAAACTTGTTTTAGTTTAATTAATTACGTTCAAATTAACTAGACAAATCTTAAAAATCAGAGTTCATTTGACATTATTGCTTAATGTAGAACATTTTTTATATTTATTTTCACAATATATGTCAAAGTTAATTTATACTCCTATATATGATATATACCACAATATCACCAGCCATATATAATGTATATTGAAGCATCGATAGACCACACTTATAGTAAGCTGTGTTTTAATAAGTGGATCGGACCGGTCTGATCGCTATTCGGACACCCTTCCGGCCCATTTTAGTACGTTAGACAGGATATTTTTTAAAGCGGTAAAAATTGGGTCGGACCGGTCATTCAGTGGACCGATCGAAACGGTGCGTCAATAAATTTTTTGTTAATCTTTTTTTTACACAAGATAATGGATTAACTAAATTAATTATATATAACATATATCAAATATAATGTAATAGTAAAATATTTAATTTTTTAGTAAAGTTTATTCATAAAATATATAATTTTATAAGAAAAAATATAAATAAAATATACACATAATTAAATATTATGTATTTATTACGTCATATCGGCTCAACCGCTTTAAAAATAGTTAAACCCGATTTAACCCGGTCCAACAAAAAAAACTAAGGTGTCCAGGTCGAATTACGCTTCCGATTTTAAAAGATAGAGAATAAGACATAGTAGTACTATGTATTGATCATGAAGTGTTTCATTATAATTTATAATTTGAGGTGGTAACAAATAAAATACTAGTATCTCTATCCAACAAATTATTAACACGTGTTTTATTACATGGTAGATGTCTCATGTGACTTGTACGGTATAGCCAACTTTAGCCTGTGCATGGGACCATATATGTAGTCATGCAAAATTTGGCATCATTAGTTTAAAAGGGAAAAGGCATAGTAGCTCTAAAAATAAGACAATAATACATAATAATGTAAGTAAGATTTTAGGATTACAAACTAGTAATCTTTATTAACAAATTAATTAATTGCAAACTGCATGACACCCATATGTGTTACTGTATGATCACTATAATATTGAACATTCCATATGCTACAGTACATGACGCAAGCTACATTACCACCATATTCAAATTTCTACTATTAATTACTTTAACTATCATTTAGAAAGTATTAATCCCTTGTGTCCCAAATTATTCCCATTTGTATTGACATGAGTATTTAAAAAAAAAAAAGGGATAAAATAGGAATATTGTTGAATAATTGTGAGGTTCACTAAAAAATAAAATGATTGTTTGTGAATATAGATAATAAAATAATTGATTAGTCTTGTATACGCCAGTTACACGGTGCAATTCAAGATCATTTTTTAAAAGTTACACAAAATACTGCTGAAAAGTGTAACTTTTCAGTAATAATCTGTACAACTTTTCGGTAATAAATTGTTTAACTTTTTAAAAATGAACTTGAGTTGCACCGTGTAACTGGTACACAGGAGATTTACTCTAAAATCATATTTTCTAAAAAAGAAATATGATTAAATTTAGGCTCCATTTGGATGGGCGGATTTGAAATCCATGGATTTCACACACAAATAATCACCCTCTCCATGAATTTACAAATACTTAGATTCCATTTTATGTTTAAAATTGAGAAATTCTAAATCCTCCTCAAACTCATGTCATTTGTGAAATCACTCCTCTCCACCCTTTCATCTCTCATTTTCCTTACTTTTTTCCTTCTCTCCCATCTCTTTATAATTCCTAACTTAAAATATAGTATGTTTTTTTACATGTATTTTTGTATAAATCCATTCATTTTCAAATCCATCCATCCAATTGGAGCCTTAAGGAACTAACGAAAATGGAAAGTGAGAATAAATTTAGGAGACATGGGAAGTATAATAAATTTAGGAGACATGCATGTTTTTGACGGATAGATATTTTTATCTTACGAACCAAATGAGCCCTAAATCAATAATGACAGATAATTACTTATCTTGTAAAATATCAAACACAATACATTTAAATGTGTGTCCATATTAGATTCATATTCAAATCTGTCAAGATCTCTCACACGCACCGGCCCCACACCCAAAATGCCATTTTGTGTACGTATATATACACTTACCAAATTAATTGTTAAATTAACTCATTTTGGACGATTTCTTCTACCCATCTTTATCAAAACATTGATAAATGAAAAGAAAAAATAACGTGGCAGTTAGCCATATAAGTTGATGTCTCCCTTTTCTTTTGGCACCTGGAGTATTATAATTGTTGTGATATAGATCGATGAGGCTCTGTACAATGTCAACGACGCCGTAATTTTGTGCAAAAGAGAGGCTCATTTGGGAGGCTTCCCATTACTTAAACACCCCACATTGCATTGAAACCTTCACAGAAATCACAATCTCTCTCTCTCTCAAAATGGGGCTTGCAATCTTTCTCTTTGTAGCAATTGCAAAACTCTAATCAGCAATCTCGGATTTTTCATCTTCTCCAGCAATAAGTAACTCTTGTCTTTCCCACTAAAATAATTTAATACTATCTCTATCTCAACTTTTTCTTTCCACTTTTATTATATTCTCTTCACAGAAAATAATAAAAGTGAAAATAGATACGAGACGGAGGGAGTATCTTTTAATAAAACCATTGCAACTTAATTCTATAAAAAAAAATTGCTTTAGTCTTATATGCACACCATGTGCCCCGTACAACTCATGTTCAATTTTAAAAAAATATATAAAGTATTATTATAATTTATAAATATTATTATTAGAAAATATAATTATAATAATAATTTGTATAATTTTTTAATATTAAATGGTATAACTTTTTAAAAATACTTGTCTATTTTATTATATCTTAATCCCTTATATTTCAGATTTTTTTAATCCTACGTGGCCTTTCCACAATTCAGGAATTTGAAATTCTGAAATTCTAACCTGCGGTTATATTTTCACATTTTTTTTCCATGCGGTTATATTTTCACAGTTTTTTTTCTTTTCAAAATCGTTCTCTCCCTCCGTACACCTATATATACACGAGTCTGGATCATCTCCATTTATTTGTGTAAATTTCCCCCTAAAATTAGGAGAAATGATCCATGGGCATATATACACACATCCACGCATAAACAGACGTTTCTCACGCCCGATCTCATTTCTACTTAGGTCAGGGGAACTTTTGATCCTTTAATTCTTCGGTAACACAAATTTCTATAATTTATAAATCGGACTACTCTATATCTTAATTTTATTTGAGATTATGATTACTGAAAAGTAACATCACGATTGCGTTTTCATCTCATTTTATGACGTCAGCAAAGGAAACTTCATCCATTTCCTTTTTTTTTATATAATAAATTAGTTTTGCTTGATCGTGTATGGTCTCACTATGAGACAGTTCTCACAATATTTTATTATTTAAAATATATATTATGAGTTCAACTCTTTTTACGTAACTACCTCCCCAACTCATTTAATATATATATATATATATAAATTTGAAAAAACATTTGAATATATCAAAAAAAAAAATTATAATTTTAAAATATGTCAAAATTATAAAAATTTTGAACCAAAATTAATCTGTACGTATTAAAACATTTTTTAAATTGTTCAAATTAAAGTTAAATAAAAAAAATATTCGAATAAATCAAAATTAAAATTATAATTATAAAAATATATAACGATTATATTTTTTTAAAACAAAATTAATTACGCAACCATTTTAACTTTAAAAGTTTTCATATTAAATTTAAATCAAACCAAAACTTTTGAATTAGTCAAAATTAACATTAAAATTTTAAAAATATGTCAAAATTATATTTTTTAAAGAAAAATTATTTACAAATTCACGTGATATATAGCAATAACATAAAAAATGTTATTTATCATTTACCTAAAATATAATTTTACGAAGTACCATTTAAAATTTTGTGTTGAATTAACTAAGTGAAAAATAAAATCAATTTTTTTTAATTTTCAAAATTGCAGTAATTTTAAACAAATAATATATTAATGGTTGCTAAATTCATGGTTTCAAATCGTGAACATTGAATTAATAGCAGAAAAATCTGAATTTTTTTTGGGTAAATTAGAATTTTAATATTATTTTAATTTTTTTTAACATTAACTGAACAACAACAAAAGTAATTGAATGATACAGAATATTAAACAAAATTATTTATTGTTACAAAGTTGTGAGTTATGGGATCTGCAAATAAATTTAAAAAAAAATGCTCAAGAAAAACAATTTAAATATCTCTTTTTTATTAACAATACAAAACTACTGTTGAAATATAAAATTAATAAAAATATTAAAAAAATTAAATATATAACAAAAAAATTAACTAAAATATATACAATAAAATATACATTAAAAAGTTTTAAAAAATTAATTCACCACCCCGTTCAATTCATATTTTAGCAAGAAAATTTTGATATTAAGTATAACCGCGTTAAATTAATTCACTTCCCCGTTAAAATTTTTAATATTATTTGACTTATTCAAATATTTGCAAGAAAAATTTGTTTAAAATTTTTTTAACCGTTCATATTAAATTTAAATCAAAACAAATATTTGAATAAGTCAAAATTAAAAATATAATTTCAAAAATATATCAAAAAATTTAATTTTTTAAAACCAAATTAATTACGCAAAAATTATAACTTTAAAATCATACTATTTTAACCAAAACAAAATATTAAAGTTGTCAAAATTAAAATTAAAGTTTTAAAAATATGTTAAAATTATAAAAAAAATTAAAACCAAAATTATTTATCAATTTACCTAAAATATAGCAGTAATATAAAAAATATATTATTAACAAATTAACCTAAATAATTATTTACAGTTATATTTTTTAATTATCCTAACAAAAAAATAAAACCGTCCATATTAAATTTAACTTAAACAAAACTTTTGAATACGTCAAAATAAAAATTAAAATTTTAAAAATATGTAAAAATTATTTACGAATGTATCTAAACTATAGCAACAATATAAAAAAATATTACAAATTTACCTTAAAAATTATTTATGAATTTACTTAAAAAGTAATTCACGAATTTACATCAAATTATTTACGGTTATATTTTGTAATTATCCTAACAAACAGTTAAACCCATTCATATTAATTTTAAGCCAAAATTAAATATTTTAATATGCCAAAATTAAATTTTAAAAATATTTCAAAATTATAATTTTTTTAAACCAAAAAATATTTAAGAATTTACCTAAAATATAGCAATAATATTAAAAAAAAATTTGTTTACAAATTTACCTTAAAATTTATTTAAAAATTTACCTAAAATTATTAACGATTGTATTTTAATTATCTTAACAATCTTTATTTTAAAATTTTTAAATCTTATCAATCATAATAAAAAAGATCGATTAACTAAAATTAATTCACCTCCCGCGTGGTACGCGAGTTATATACTAGTGTATATATATATAGAGAGAGAGGTTAGTTATTAATTTTGGGCTAATATATATGAATATATGCAGCACAAAACCCTTCGACCACGAAGCACTCTACAAGTGGATAGCGTCGGAGAACTCGACGGCGCCAGCTGTGCCGGCAATAAAATACCTCTACGACGGCGTTTTGTCTCTAAGGTTTCAAAACTATTATCATATCAGAATCACCCCAATATCTTTCAATCAAGAGGATTTCGCAATTAAAGGAGGCTGGTTACGACAATTGGGAGGCAATCATCTTTAGGTATATATATTAAATTATTTAACCACTTAATTGAATGAATGGTTAATTAGTTGCAATGATCTTCTATTTTTTTTTTAAACAACTTCGGTTTTATAAAAAAATTGGGAAAGCCTCGTATACAACTAGTGTATGTGCATGGTGCACTCACTTAATAGTTAAAGTTATTAATACTGAAAACTCATGGATTGATATACTAAAAAATTGTGGATTAATATACTGAAAGTTTACAACGTTATTGATTTTTTTGTGTGAACTTTTCAATATATCAACATGCAATTTCTGTTGAATGAGTGCACCCTGCATTTGGTGCACAGGTGACTTGCTCAAAAAATATTTATTAAAAAATAATAGATATTTTATGCGTGAGACACACGTGCCAAAAGAAATTTTAGGAATTGATCATTTTATTATCATTAGATCCCATAAAAGTTAATTTCATAATTCTAGTCAATTGACTTAAATAATTAACGTTTGATATCAAAATTGGAAAACGAATGACCATTTTTCAAATAAGGTACCAATTGCATTTCTTTTAGTATTGGACCAATATTGGAATTTACCCTTTAAATGAATGAGACGAGACGGGACGTGTTATAAAGCCATAACTGCCTGTATAAAATATAAAAGCTTAGTCGTGTATGCACTGGTTACACATATTATTACTGAAAAATATATCTTTAATAGTATAATTTATTAGCAATAATTTGTGTAATTTTTCAGTAATAAGTTGTACTACTTTTTAAAAATACACTTGAATTGCATGGTGCTCCTGGTGCATACTTACTCAAATATAAAATCAATACTAATTTATTCTTTACTGTATATTAATTTATTTTTATTTTAAATATGAATTCAGAGGAGAGGCTTATAATTATCTGACAAATGAGGAGTTCAAAACTAAGGCTCTGTGGGAATTATTGTTCCTTCAACCCTACAGAGTGATCGCGACCGTTGGAGATCAATGGACCGATTTAACTATACCATATGTTGGGAGGCGTACCTTCAAAGTACCAAATCCTGTTTATTACAGACCATAATGTTATCCATTAGGTTATCGCTCGGATCTCCTGTTGTAAAATAATGTTTGTATCGTATCTTATTTCAGATGTTTATGTAATTATGAATAAGACGTACGGGAGATGGAAATGTGTGGAATAAATAATCGGAATTTGAATTATAGTGTTAAATGGGTTTATTGTCTTGTTAATTCCCTAATTAATTTGATAACTTCTGAAGCTTGTTTTAGTTTAACTAGCTACCTACTTTCAAACTAAACAAATATTAAAAATCAATGTTGATTTGATATTAACGTACATCACCCTTTTTTTTCTGAATTAATAATGTGTATATAAGAGTATCAATAGACCACACACTTGATATGAGATATACATAAAAATTTGCACACTTTTTTTATTCGTACGTTCCACACAAATTTGTACAATATAAAAAAAAAAATTAATTTAAGTGTACACTTAAAAATTTATATACATTTTTCTTAAAAAATATGTTGTCCCATAGTATGGAAATCGAGGGAGTACTATATATATTAATCATGAAGTGCTTCATTATAATTTGAGGTCTTAACGATTAAAATAGTATATATATATCCATCAAATTATCAACATGTGTTTCGTCACTTGTCAGTTTTATGGTATAGCCAGCTTTAGTCTATCTGCCTATGCATGGGACCATATATATGCAAAAATTTGACATCGCTATGTTAAAATTATCGTCGGCTAGCAAGAGTATATATGCAGAGGGAGAGAGAGAGAGAGTCCTACGTACTAATTAAATTGACTATATATATATATATACAGTCATGAATCATCCAAATATTTATTAAAAAGAGTGTCCCAAATTAATTATCACATTTTCTACCCTTCGTTATCAAACATTGATAAATGAAAAGAAAAAATAACGTGGGCTTCAGTTAGCCTTATAAATTGATCCACTCCCTTTTCTTTTGAACCTTGCACCTAGAGGATGATCATAATTACTTCGTATTTTTTTTAAGTGATAATAATAATGGATATCATTAAGGTAATTATTATAGAATTAGTAATTATTTTTTTAATATATTTTTATAATTTTATTCGTATATAATAAATAATACTAAACACTAAGTACTAATGAGAATAAATATTTTTTAATCTTCATTCATTCTCATTTCCTACCCCATTATCCCAACCAAACGGCCCCTTAATTTTTATAGAATTCATAATTTATTTTTTATCATTATTTTTTAGCACAATAACTTCTTGTCATTATAAGTCATAATTGATTTTTTTTTACTACTTTTGTTACTGAAAATGTGAGTTAATTACATTAAAAAATTTATACAAAAAAACCGAGAGCGGTGTAAACTTTTTAATATAATCAATTAATTCACACTTTTTTATAATAATCATGCACCAAGTACATATAAAATTATATATTGAAAGTAGATAGCATTATAAACTAATCTTTAATAAATACTTAAATGTAAACCAAATTTACTTTCTCTGTACCATATGAAATAAATTACGTTCACGATTCTGTTGATGTTAATCATTGCACACTAAATAGTAGTAGTATTAGTTCTTAAATAGTAGTAGTATTAGTTCTTAAATAGTACTCCCCCGTTCCATAATTATTTTCATATTTTTCTTTTCCGTTCGTTTCACAATTATTTTCACACCCTTTAAATAGAAACTATTACTTTAATTTTATCCTCACAATCCAACTAATCTCATTATTTTAATAATATAATTTTACACAACACTCAACTTTTCTTAAAATTTGTATCATCCCAGAGATGTTTCACCTCAGGGACGACAATATTATTGTTGATAATAATAATTGCGATGGTGGGCTCAGAGTACCTCCAAAATCAAAATAATTGGGGGTAAACATCAACTCAAATAATTGCATTTTTCTTCAAAACATATGACGCGTGGATTGACCAAGTTATAAGAAGTATCATATGATTTTCTGTTTTTGTTTAATTGGCGTTTCCAATTAACACACACATACTATATTGCTGCATAGTTGAATTATACTATACACAATCACAGGATTAGTATGTTGGGCTTGGGTCCCAGTTTTGGTTTTGCAATTGGGCTTTAACAATAGGCGAAACCCATTTGCCTAATCTGAATCTAAGGTAAAAAATATCGATATCGATGGAAGTATCGAGACTTAAATTTATGGACACTATATTATGGTAACATTAGGATACTAAAAATTAGCACATTATCTTTACCGACTTACGAAATTAAAACACTGTCTTTTATGTTTGACAAATTTAGGCCAAATTTTATTTGTTTGTTCATCTAAATCGAACTTTATTTCGCCCGCATTTTATAAAATTTAGTCTAAATTTGCTTAAATATAAAAAATAATGTCCTAATTTTTTAAGTTTATACAGATAGTGTGCTAAAGGAATAAATTACCCAAAAAAAAAAATTAGTAGATTCTACTTATGAGTTGCCTGGCTCGCAATTTAATCCCAAATTATTAACCCAATATTCAGTAACTATTTATATACCTTATTTTTATTGCATTGACGAAAACCTTTCAAATTCTTCCCAGTAACTATTTAATTTCCTCCCTCTAAACCCCCATAACAAATTTCGCATTCTTTTTCGTGAAATCTCATACTAACACTTTATTAAATGCGTATAAATATTCTTGTAATATATCCACTTTATTTATTGGTCTAAAAAATTAATAATTTTTTAATGTGTTTTTTACATGTGAAGTTTAAAAATTAAAAGGAGATGGAGGGCACAGTTTTTTTTAATTTCAATGCAAGGAAACCGTTAAAAAACTGACAGAGTTTTGTTGAATTTATTTTTCTGTAATTTAATTTGGTGATTGAAAATTCGTGTACCTTTCAGTTTTGAATTAACGATGCATATCAATGTGGGAAAGACATGAAAAGGCAAATCATCAACTATAAATACTGAGCATTACGATAGCAAAATCCATTCCAATTTTCTTTTGATTTATAGAGAGAGATATAAAATAGAAGAAAGTTTTAGTCTCTCCCAACACTTGAGTTATGGACACTAGGAATTGTTGCACCGGATGTTCTGGCATCGACGAAGTCTATTCGTGCTCGAATCCCGTAAGGAGGGCGACTGTCGTTCCGACTACTAAGATCGTAACAAATCCTATAAAGAAAGAGGACAATGCAAGTGTCCAAAAGCTACTGTTGCAGTGAAGAAAGAGGAGCTCGTAAAAGTGATGGTCTAACCGATGTAACTTGTTACATGTTACTATTGTTCGTAAGGTTACGAATGACCTATCATTATCAATACATAGCTTATCTTCTAAAATAAATATATAATAAAAATTAATTATCATTTGACATGCTTTTCAAACTTCATTTCAATTACATTAATTGTTAAAAGAAATTATAATTTGTGGTTGGGCTATGGTTTTTTATATTCTTATATTATAAGGGCAGTAATATCTTGATATTGTACTTTTGTTTGTTTTTTTTTCCTTTTTTATGTAAGATTTGATTTTAGTAAGTGCAAAAGTAGTACATGCATGCATGCTTTTAACTTAGGAACTTTATAAATGGAGTTTTACATATTAATTAAAATATATATATATATATATCTAATGTGGACTATCACCCACATTATCTACTTAAAAATTATGCATTATCTTGAGCGTTAAAGAAATTATTATATTTAAAATGAATGAATGATTCATATGCAGCAATAAATCCATGTTTATAATAAGAAATGCATGTCTTTTATCAAAACCAACACATTAATTACTCAGTTCATGTTAATTTCGTAAAGAAAATTGAACCAGATCACTCACTTAAGTGAGAAGTCCGGTGACTAGGATCGCTAATCCACCTGGTTGTGTTAACCTGTAACATTATATTAGTATATCATCATGAATATTATATTATTATATATATTTATTGATATCAAAAAGTATATATATTACACTGTGAACTAATATCATAGTGTATTGCACTGTGAATGTCATAATATCAATTAATATATATAATATTATAGTATAATACATATAATATCTATGAATAAATAATGACTAATATCATATCATTATATTTATTGATATTATAGCATATTACGTTGTGAATATTGTAATACCAATAAATGTTGCAATATTATGTACATGTGATTACTACTTTCACCTAGATTCTATTCTATGTAGTCTGAAATAATATATCTATCACAAAAACTCCTATTTAAAAGATTATTTACCATTGAATATTTAAAAAGAAATATAGAAAAAACCACAAACGTGTGGTATATATATGAATGATGGGCCGTCACGTGACAGTAAGCTTGCACGGGCCGGCAATGGCCAAATCTGGTGCGTCTCCCTCCCTGAACGTGAAGGGCACTCAATCAATTCCATCGCGTCAAATTCGGCCACATTTTCATACCTCACCCCTCATTCCCCACTATTTATTTCCACTCCCTCCCTCCCTATCGATCCAACAACCAAATTCTTCTTTTTCGTCCCAAAGAATTAGGAATCAATCATGTCGTGGCAAACCTACGTCGATGAGCACTTGATGTGCGAGGTCGAAGGCGTTCATCTCAACGCCGCCGCTATCGTCGGCCAGGATGGCAGTGTTTGGGCTCAGAGCTCCGCCTTCCCTCAGGTTATCTCTTTCTTCAACAAAAACCAATTGAAATGCGTTGCGTTTGCTGATTTGATTGTGGATTAGATGATAGATCCGATTTCCTATTGCAATTGTGTATCGTGTTATATCTGATTTGATTTTGAATATGGATTTCGAATTATGTATACTGATTCGTTCGTTCCTTGTGATGTGTTCTCCGAATGCGCCAAAAGTGATGATAGAAACGCACACAACTCACAAACTCGGTGTATCGAATGCATTGCCCAATAGTTTGATTGAGTTGTAACATTAGTAGTATTACATTTTGAAGATCTATGATATCAAAATTGTGATTTCAAGGAAACTCTGCTGAATTGTGAAACCATATCGATCCGAATTTATATGTTTGATCTTATGAAATGTTTCGACGATTACAATACCAGGTGAAAGGAAGTTTGTGATCCCGTCTTCTGAATTCATGATCTTATACAGGAATGTGACTTTGTACCTTCCATTTTTAAAATCTGTAAGACTGCATTCTTCTCCAGAAAAATATTTAGGGAAGTGATGCTAACAAGAGTTGGATTCCAATTATTGTTTGATTTGATTGATTTTTTTTTTCTTTTTTTTTTGGGGTGAAATACTATCAAGGTTTGTTTACCCTTTAAATGTACTATAATGTTGTCCTTGCCTAAATCTCGTGTGATTTGATTTCTACCATTAATGAATACTATAAATATATCTGTATGCAGTGTACCGCTCAAGAGATTGCCAACATTGTGAAGGATTTTGATGAGCCTGGATACCTTGCTCCAACTGGACTATTTCTTGCAGGAGCAAAGTATATGGTTATTCAGGGAGAACCCGGTGCTGTGATTCGTGGAAAGAAGGTACCGTATCTTTTAATCTTCTCTTGTCTAAAGACAACCAAAACAGCATGCATGCGTCCACTGTGATCGTTGTGAAGTTATGATATGAATTCTTGGCCTTCTATAAGCTTTGAATATAAAAAGATTTGATCAAGAATATATAAATTTTCTTTAGGCTAAGAAGCCAATAATATGTAAGCTATGTTGAACTTAATATCCTACACGAGATCCCGTTACACATTGGTGTGGCACTTTCTGTTACGCAATCGGGATGAATGACACATAAACAGTGTAATTAAAGATGAACCACATGTAGAGCTCAAGGACCCATACTCAATTTCTCTAGTCATCTCTGTGAATTCCAATTATTATGAGCCCATATGTGAGATTCGACTAGGACGATTTGTTGTTTGCAGGGGTCTGGAGGTGTAACTATAAAGAAAACAGGACAAGCTCTGATTTTTGGGCTCTATGAGGAGCCAATGACTCCAGGGCAGTGCAACATGGTCGTCGAGAAGATGGGCGACTACCTTATCGATCAGGGCCTGTAGAGCTCCACTCCATATACATTCTTGAGTGTGTTTTGCAGCTATATTAGTGCTTGTGTTTCCTTGTTTCACTTTTCATTGCCACGTCGTGGCTGCAGGTTCTCCATCATCAAGAAACAATAACTACGAGGATCGAGATTTATTTTTTCTTTCCTTTTTTGGTAGGGTCATAGTTTTTTTTTGAATTCTATTACCAGATGGTGTATTTGTTTCCAGTGATGCTGCTTTGCATCGGCTGAAGTTTGGATTAATGGCTGAGTTTGTCATTGCCTCTCCATTTTTTTCTTTAATATATGATTGCGGACAATAATTTTCTTGGAGATATATGTATGCAAATTAGATATTCCGCTGTGAATAATAGCGAAAGTCTTTGAGCAATTGGTACATATTGCAAATACTCATAGTTTAAGGTTGTTTATACAAAAAAGTGAGATATCGAATATGTAAAAATGTAGCCCAATTTAATCTTACTTGCACTAGCAAGCGAATCTTAATTATGTTTTACTCTTTAGAAGTATATTATTATGAACTAAATCTAATTTTAAGACTTGGATTAAAAATGAAACACTAAATCGACTAATGCCTGAACAAACAATTAGAGGTGACAATTCACGTGGTTCAGTTCAGTCGGACCCAATTCATTAGGTAACATAATATTATTAAATTAGATTGGGACGTCAGCCCAATTTAACCTTGTGCTAGCATGTCAATTTTATTTTTTTTATAGAAATATATTATCATGAGCTAAATCTAATTTTTTAGACTTATTAAAAATGAAATACTAACTCGACTAATGCCTGAACAAACAAATAGACCAATGACATTTCAATATAACAAAATTTTATTATAACCATTCAAATTTGCAGATAATACTCTCTCCATTTCGGGAAAATTTGCACCACTAAATATCACATAGTTTAAAAAATATATTTTTAAATGAAATAATGATGTTAATAAAAGGAATTACGCCGACAATTAAGGAATACAATAACATTTAATCGAAAGATTAAGAGAATCTCCACCATGATGAGATCTGAGTCAACAAGCCAAGTGGCTAAGTTAAAGTTGTTCGCCACCTTGCTGGGCACGAAGGGCAAAGAAGCGAGTCAGGGTAGGTCAGGCCAGCAAGCCTACGAGGCCAACTGAAAGCTGCCCGCCACCTTGCTGGGCACGAAGGACCAAGAGGTGAGTCAGGGTAGGTCAGGCCAGCAAGCCTACGAGGCCAAGTGAAAGCTGTCCGCCACCGTGCTCTCCACCTTGCTGGGCACGAAGGACCAAGAGGTGAGTCAGGGTAGGTCAGGCCAACAAGCCTACGAGGCCAAGTGAAAGCTGCTCGCCACCCTACTCGCCACCTTGTTGGGCATGAAGGACCAAGAGGCAAGTCAGGGTAGGCCAGGCCAGCAGCCTACGAGGCCAAGTGAAAGCTGCTCGCCACCCTGCTCGCCACCTTGCTGGGCAAGTTGGTGGGTACGTAGGCCAAACACTGCTCGCTGCTCACCCATGATGCTCGCCCATGGTGCCCGCCCATGATGCTGGGCAGTTCGCCTATGTTGCCGGTCCGGCACCACAACGGATGACGATAGGACCGCCAGCCAAACCCAATCAATGGGAGCAAGAGGGAAGGCACACCTAGCACCCCACAAGGATGCAAGAACCACAATCCTCCATCCAGGTGAAGGACATCAACCCCGCCGAAGGCTGCTCTCCCAAAGAATACTTGGACCACCAAGGAAGGAGACCAACCAAGAAGGGTACATTAGTCTATTTAAGTAGAGTTAGTGGGTAGAGTGGATTGAAGGGTGACAAGTGGAGGACACTTGTCACCACCTTAGGCACATTAGCTTAATTATGTGACACCTCACCCATGCAAGGGTATAAATATGAGATACACTCTCATTTGTAAGGATCCCAATTTTCTCTCATTATACAAGAGCATTATCTACTTTCTCTCTTTACACTTTTTCTCTATATTTCATATTATCCTACTAAATCATTATCTTAGATTATTGTTTGAGTGATTCCACAAGATAATTAGCCACATAAACATTTAATTAGAAGAATTGCTCAACAAATGATATATAGTTGAATATGTACTCCCATCCGTCAAAGTTAAATTTTATATAACAAAATTTTATTATAACCATTCGAATTTGTAGATAATACTCTCTCCATTTCGGAAAAATTTGCACCACTAATATCACATAGTTTAAAAAAATATTTTTAAATGAAATAATGATATATAGTTGAATATGTACTCCCATCCGTTGAAGTTAAATTTTATATTTTTCATTTTGTGACGTTACACAATGAATTTAACACACACAAAAAAAAAAACTTTCATAATATAAATTTTTTATTTCAAATATTTTTATTCATTTATCCAAAAAGTTAATAAAATATTTTTTTTCTTAAAACACATGCCCACTCAACTTTGTAGTTTAATCCGGGAGGGGGAAGCATATAATTTTTTTTTTAATACAGACACAAATTGATATTCTTTTAATATTGTGCAAATTTATATGTAAGATCTACATAAAAAAAGGTGCAAATTTCCATGACACATAGGTACTAGAAAATAAGTTTTATTCAAACACAAATATTTATATTTAATCAGCGCACCTAATTTTTGTAAAGATTTCAAATTAATAATTTCAATTGACAAAATCCTTCAATTATAACACAATTTTATGAAATTTAAAATAAAAGTTTATTAGATTAGACTCACGGCCACATGGCGAGAGATAAATAATCCCCAATATTTTTGTTTAATTAAAATTTGAAAAAAAAATAAAAATTAGCCGGACCCAGAGCATTCGAGACACATAATGGGCCTGAGCCCAAGAGAATTAGTCAAAAGTCCAATACGAGGAAGGGTTTCATTGGGCAACACGAATCGAAACCCTAATCTCTTTGCCGCCGTCTTCTGCTGTCTATAAATCTCTCAAACTCTCTCTTCTTCTGTAAAATCTCTCTCTCTCTCTCTCCCTTTCATCCTTAATATAGTATTTTTATTTTTATTTTGATTTTGTGTTTCTGTTTGATAATGATTAGCAAATATGGATCGAAAAGCAGAGATTGTGTGTATCGGCGTTGTGCGAATTCGTTCAAATGCACTGTGACCGAAAGTATTCTCTGCGATATCAAAGGGAAGATGGGCAGTTGTCTTCCAATTTTTTTTCCATTGGAAATCGTCAACAATCATCTTCTCGACATTTTTTTTCGTTCCATTTATTTTCCTATTTATTTTTGTTTTAACCTTCTCGCTCACCATTCAATTTTCTGACTTTTTGGGAAAAATCATGATAAATAATTAAAATATGATTTTTCATTAAGTGGTATTCTATTTCATGGATTAGCGTGGATTTAGTTTCTAATTTTAAATAAAATTATGTTTGGTTTTTAGAATTTGAGTTTCAAGATTAAATTCTGAAATTCAATCTAATACTACAAGAAATTGATAACCTGATCTCAACTATTATATTGAATTAATTTTAAAAAAACAATCATAAATATCGAACACATATTATTTTTAAATTAGAATTACAATCAATACAATTTATTGAAATTCTATTCTACTCAATATATGCTAAACAACCCCTAAAACAATTGTATCTATTTTTTTGTGGTTGGATGTATAATGAAAATGTGTGTAAATTTAATGGGTGGAGAGAATAAGCGTCACTTGTATATAGATTCAAAAAAATTTATACATTTATAAATAAGTGTCGTGCAGAAAAAAAATTGTACTTGTATGTAAATATTTTGATCTTATTTGTAAATATAGTGACTCGCTTGAATCTATATTTGGTGACTTGCATATTAGATTAAAAAACATATATATTTACAAATATTTTGTATTTTCTTATCTCACCTCATAATTTCTATGCTACACATTTTTCTTAAATCTATCGTGCTACTAGTGTAGCAATATTTGAGAGATGGAATTAGTAATAAATTTATAGGTATAATAGGTATACGGTTAAATTATTCGATATTTTTTATTTGGAGCCGTTTATAATGTGCGTATATAAATTAAATATTTATATACGTATTAACTTTAATGCTGAGAGCTCGTATTTAAATTTGTAGTAACTTATATGATTTAATACAAGTAAAATTGATTGAAACGCCCAAATTATGTCGCCAAAATTAATTAATTAAAGATGGGCTTTATAAGGGAGATG
The DNA here is from genome assembly GCA_026898435.1 of Prunella vulgaris. NCBI lineage: Eukaryota > Viridiplantae > Streptophyta > Magnoliopsida > Lamiales > Lamiaceae > Prunella > Prunella vulgaris. The sequence continues at coordinate 496,177 of JAPKLY010000173.1, forward strand.
ACTAGACAAGAAATATTGTATTTATGTTAATTTCAATTTATAGCCTAAGTGTCATTAATTAGCCGTTCATGTTATATTTTTTTGTATGTCATTCTATTATTAAATATTTTCATTATTTTTTTAATTTAAAAAGAATGGCTTTGTAATATGTTTGCTCTGTCGTTTTTTGATGAAAGAAAATAACATTGACTATTATAGGATGTGTATATAATATTTTTTGGGTTAAATAATGGTTCAGAATATATTATACTTCTGAGTGTCTATGTGATCATATGTAATAATGTAATACACCTATTTTTATAATGGATGTGTATAAATATTATTATAGTAATTTGAGTAGTGTATTTTAATTTTTTTTGTTCTAATTATTGCTCATAAAACTTTTTCGTGTATGATATTATTTGACCATGTATGATACACTTGATCATATTTATGTACTTAATTTGCACACTACATGTTCTAATTAGAACTATTTTTATAGTTCTAATTATTGCTTATCATTTTTTTTATACATCTTATCATATATGTATATAATTTGCAAACTACATGCTAAGTGTGTGATAAGTTGCAAAAGTGTCCTATTTTAATGTCATATTTTCCCATGTTTTGATATCAATTAATCCTTAAATGTTTGTTTTGATCAAGTATGTTGTAGGCATGAGAAGGATTTAATTGATGTTTTGGCCATTTGGTGAGATTTTTGAAGCTGTTGATTTGGAGCTACAAAGAAAAGACTATAAGGCGTGGGCACGCCTAAACTATTGGCAAAGAACCCTGAAGTGAAGAAAATGAACAGAAGAATTCCCCTGTTAAGACGTGGGCATGTCTAAAGGCCTGGACGTGAATTTTGACTTGGCGCTCAAATGTGACCGTTCACATTCAAATCTGATTCCCTCCTATATTTTAGGATTCCTACTCAGAACTGACTTTTAGATAAAATTTTTGATGTTAAATTATGTTAACGGTTTTAGTTAGTTATCAGGGAGTTAATTTAGGATTATTAATTAGAACTCCCGTAGATATATCTAAGCGAATATCTGAATTTCTGGAGGGAGGATTGTAAAAA
>JAPKLY010000173.1:497252-525351 GCA_026898435.1 Prunella vulgaris
ATATATCTAAGCGAATATCTGAATTTCTGGAGGGAGGATTGTAAAAAGACTCCGATGGAGAATACTCTTTGTTTTTATCTACGTAATATTATGGATTGCTAAATTATTCGTCTAGTCAGGTAATTATAGTTATGGTTCAACATTAATATGTGAGATCTAAATATTTCTCAAACTCTTTCACTTTGTATCATTTGTATAATCACTGTTCTCCATTATATCATTTGGCGAATTGTTTAACCTAATCAATTAATCAATTTGTGAAAATGATATGTGCCATTTAGAACGTTAAATCCGTAATTGTTTAATTGATTCTAATATTTGTGGCCAGTAGCATAATTGATTGCATCACACCTTCGATTATTGCTATAGGGGATATGCAACCTAGTCTAAATGAACCTACATGTGTGTTCGTTGGCTAGAATTAGGTCTTTCTAGATTAATTGCAGTCGGTAAGCTAAATTCTATGATGGTATCTAGGGTTGTTTATTAGACTAGGAAAATAATTAGAGATGGTATCCTAATTATCAACTCAGTATGGAAAGATTAGATTGTTAGGTGGTACCAACAACTATAACTAATTTGGTGTTAAAGTGAAAGTCATTCTTGCATATATGATCATATATGTTGAACCATTTCGAAGATTATCTTGGCTAGATATTTTGTTTAATCAATTTATCTCATTTTTTTATTTGCTGTAGATTTAGTTTAGAATCAAAATTCAAATCCCCCCCATTTGTGTTTTATAATATTTGTTGAATTAATCTGTTTAACCAGTCTATGTGGATACGACCCTATTTATCACTATCTCTAGTTGTATTTCTGTAAGTTTTATTATTTGTTGGTTTCGACACCCACCAGTGTGTGTAATTTAATTTAAATTGTTGTTCATTAATTTTTATATACGTACTCTTGAATTTACAATATATATATATTTCTCAATTATTTATATGGTATAAAATCCAATTAAATTTCTTTGAAATATAAGTAAAATTTGATTTGTAGGCAAATAAAATGTTTTGCTGAATAAAATAATATGAAAAAAGTTATGTGTTAAAATGTCGAATAATTTATTATTAAAATTTTAAATTAATTTAATTTCTAAAATATTGAATTAAATTGGACTATTGAAGTTCAATAAATTAAATTGAAAATCTAAGGTCCAATATATTAAATTGATTCTCTAAAGCCCATCAATCCGATATGTAAATTTAGAATTCAACATTTATTTATAAATAAAATTCTCATTCTAAGTTATTTGACAGACATCAAACATCAGAAAATGCCCTTTTTTGAAACTTCAAAGCGTTCTTAGTGCAAAGGAACAAAGTATAAGTGTTGATCCGAGATTAAGGTGCAAAATCTTTTGTTCAACATTATTCCTAAAGATCTTCAAAGAAAGCCGTAGTCAACTTCAACGGTGTTCTTCAAAGTTCAACAAAGTCCAAAAACTCCGTAATTTAAAAAATCGTTCAAGATCAAAATCTCAAAAGTCCCTAAAAATAACTTTTTATTTGAAATAAGGTTCGACATTTTCGTATTAATGTTATAAGTCCATAAATCATAAAGATTCAAGATCAAAGTCTTGAGAGCCTTGCAAAACATTCAAAGTTTCGAAGTCAAAACTCGAAGAGAAAAATTAGTGGAGAAGATCTAGAGATTGTAAAATTCCAAAATATTTAGATAATTCAAAACAAATTAGAATCTATAATTTTTTTGCATTATTATATTAATTTTGTGAAAATTTATTGTTACTGTAGCTATTATCAACTGCCATGCCATACAATTCGTTTTCATTGAAAGCTACACATTTTTAAGGGTTAATTTAATCATGAATATTTAAAGATGTATAATTAAGTTCAATATTTAATGTTGCAGTTCAATATATAGTTCTAATATATATCATATGCTCTCATCTTCATGTTCAAAACCAGAAAATGCAGTCAATCTTTGAAATAGTTCAATTCATATAAAATTTTACTCCTTTGATCCATTCAAAACGTATATATTTTTTTTACGTAATTTAATGCAATATATAGTAGAATATTTTGAAGTATCGTAAAATTTATTTATGAATAAAGTGAAGACGTTTCGAAAGTATATATAATGTATTTCAAAAAATATTTATTTTATTCATAAATAAACTTTATATTATTTCAAAATATCCTCTGATATATCGCGTATAAAAAAAGTGATGGAAAAATATTTCTGAATTGTAAATTCGTATACAAAAGAGAAATAAGAATATACTGCAATGAATGAAATTAACAGAAACAAGCCTAAAACCGAGTCAAGGTATGACCTTTGACAAATTACATCCTGACTAGTGCTCACATGATATACGTAATTGTCTCCAAAGGTAAAACGGTTTTGACATCAGAAGTTATGAACTAAACGTTCTAAATGCATAAAAGGGGGGAGAGAGAGACTTGATTCTATCTCTTGGGATTAATCCGGATGAATATTCTCACTATCTTAGTGGGTGGTTATGACCGCGTCAAATGCGGAACCAACGGAGTCATTAAAGTCTATGAATCTGGACTACTTTGGAGCATTTCAAATGCTGACTAGGAGATGGTCTGGATCACTGACTTGATTAATCCAATGGTTAGAATCAGAGATCTTATAAGATCAATGACTTGACAAGATCCTGATTGAATCTTATCCGATATGAAAATAATTATTTTAATTTATTTTCACCTAATATTTCTTCACATCATTATTAATTTCTTCAATTTAGGAATTAATTTTTCACTCACCGTAATTCGGTTTTGAGAACGAAAAATACCTAAACGATCTACTCCGCGAGTAAAACATATCGATTATACTTAATCTTATTGAAATTACTATTTTACCTTCCATTAAATTGGTCAAATTAGAGCATTTAAAAACTCTTTCAAAATTAAATTCCAACAAAAAGTGTGTATAAATTTAATATCGAAAAGAAGTATTTTAATTTCAATTGGAATTTTATTGTTATCCAATCAAACAGAATAACGTAGTTATAAAAACAAAAAATAAATCGTCCCGGAAGAAAATTCATTTCTTAGTTACGTCACGTGGAAGTAGTTTTCAAAAAATTTGAATCATGTCAACTTAGACCCGAATATTATCTCTTCGCCATCTTTTCCAAAATTCTTTTTCTTTTTTTAATTTAGAAAACTAAAAACTTATTTTATTTTTAAAAAGTACTCCTCCATCTTAGGAGAATTTGCACCCAGAATGACACGTGATTTAAGAAAAATGTATTTTTTAAATGAAGTAGTGGTATATGGGTAAATATGTGGAAAGTGTTGTGAGTGTGCATGCAAATTGATATTTTTCTTTTAATTAGTGTGTAAATTGATTTAGAACAATTTAAAATAAAAAGTGTGCAAATTGGTTAGGAATAAAAGAAGTAATGAATATGGATATGGACATATGGGGCGCCGTGTCATGCCGATGCGGAGCTAAAAGAAAATGGTCAGAAATGTTTCGAATGATTGTGGCTAAGGTTTTGGAGACACAGCTGGTCAATCCCATGTTTATTCTAATCTCATTTGGTGCCCACTCTTTATTTTATTTTATTTTATTTTTTTGTATATCACTCCTAATAGATTTTGCTGCCCACTATGGATTTTCTCTTCCAATTTTTTATTTTTGGGTGTTGATTAGTTGATTGATTATACATGCTGCTATTTAATATAATTGATTTTAAAAAGTTTGAAGTACATACAAAGTTTGAGGTGATTCAACATCATAAAATAAAATTTATAGCATTAATTATATATATATATATATATATATATATATTCACTGATATTATAACATATAGTCATTAATGCAATAATATTTTATAATGTATAATTGTTATAGTATCAATAAATGCATTTATATATAATGGAATCAATTTTGAATTAAGAATAAATTTCATAGAAAATATACTCCTTTACATATATTAAATGAAATACAATAATATATCAATTGTACCGCGTATAATTTTAAATACATTATCAATTATTTTTATTGAAAGCTAACAAAATATTTTAATTAAACAATATTAAATAAACTGAAATATATTAATCACAACGAATTATACAATATGAATAGTGCATACATATTTTTTTTCCAATAACGTAAAATAACATGTAGTGGTGTGAAACAACATGCACATAAAACAATTATTTTGCAAATTTATATTTAATAGCATGTCAAGGTGTAAAAGATTAGATGTAAATGTAAATAAATAATACTCCCTCAGTCTCGTAGGAATTTACACCTTACGGGATGACACATTTTTTAAGAAAAATATATTTTATATATAAAATAGTGGCATATGGATAAGTATGTGTATAGGTTTGTGAGTATATATGCAAATCAAAGTGTTTTTTTATATTAATGTGTAAATTTGTTTGGGACGTCCAAATAAAAAGAGTGGAAATTCATATGGAATAGAGGGAGTAATAATTAATAATAATAATTGTACATATAGGTTTTCATATTTTTTGGTGTGGATGAGATGGTGACTAGGATATGGATTTTCTCCTAATACCATTGAACTTATCTATGTTACATCCCATGTTGGGCAAAATCCTAAAGTCAAGAATTCATTTCAAACCATATGAGAAGAAGATAATGCCGAATCTAAAGATAAGGCAACGCATCAAATTAAAAGTACGCCTTTTATTTTAATATAGTGTCTGAAATTATCAAACTCGGGGGCCCCACTACTCTCACACCCCGTTGCACCAAAGAAACCATGCTCCCCCTCCCACTACTCGCCACGTGTCCAACGGTCCACCGATCCATGGGGTACTTTTGAGTCTTGTCCACGTGTCAACACCCTTTTGGATTGGTAGCGTGGAGGCCGTGTGCACCCTGGGGTGATGATAAGCCTTTTCATGTTCATCAGCAATCACCCTACCCTAATCCACTCATTTTTATCTCGTTTTGCATGCCTTTATATATGTTTCCTTTCTTGGACCAAAATACTCATGTTTGGTTCACTTTTATCTACATATATATATATATCATCACAGCAACAAAAGATATCTATTGAGATAAGAAGATAATTGCTTCTAATTTTGACAAGTGATTTTTCAAGATGGAAGGAGGAAAGATGCATCATCTGTATCAAGATTCATGGTTTCAATATCAAGATCATATCAAGAATAGCAGTGATCATGATGAAAAGTGTTCACCATCATCATCTTCTACTACTTCATCAATTGGGGAAGATTCAGGTGTTTCTAATGGATCATCCATAGCTTCATCAGACACAGCAGATGATGCGAATTCGAGTTCGAGTTCGAGTGGAGCTCTGTATGATTTATCAGAAATCATGGCACAATTGCCCATCAAGTAAGTAAATATAATAAATTACACAAAATTTGGATCATCCCTTGTTTTATTTTTTATTGAACATGAGCATACAAAGAGGACTAATTGAAAACCTTGTTATGTTTGCAGAAGAGGGCTTTCACAGTTTTATCAAGGGAAATCAGAGTCTTTTGCTTCACTTTCAAGGGTTACAAGCATTGAGGATCTGGTTAAGAAAACAAGTCCATATAAAAGAAGTCTGAAGGCTTCTAAAAGCTGTGGAACTGGATTGCATAGCTTCAAGCAATTCACTCTCCCCAAGGCTGTTATATCCAAGAAACCTTCAAGGGTTTCTTCTCTCTCGTCATTTTCAAGTAAGAGAGTGAGTTTCATGAACAGCAAACCCCCGATGAGTCCTCACATGGAATGTTGAAGAAATGTTTAGAGAGAGAGAGAGAGACTGTGTATAAAGAAATTTTGTGGTGATTATCTAATTTCTTCTTATTAAAGTCAGGTACATATTACAGAAATGGCATTCCACTTTACAGAATTGACATTCCATTTTACTTCTGAGTGAAGGGTCAGCTATTGAATAGTGATAATTAAATCAGCTTTTTTTTATCTCACTATGATATTGAATTGGAGAGAGTGTTCACCAGAATTTATACCTGAGCATCAATCACTTTAAAGGCCATCACTTTAAATCACTGTTTTAAGATTATGATACCAGAAACTTTGTTTTGTGCAAAAGATGGAGATCATAATGATATATTCATCAAATAGGAAATAGAGCAGGCATTTCAAAGTCAAGAAAACATGGGATTGATCATATGAAATAAGTGTTGGTTAACGTCAGAATCAACAAATCAAACTAACAAACAATCCTAAGGATAACTAGATGTACACAATCACAAGGTTAACTAGATTGCTACAGATAAACAACAGGGTGCTGTTTCAGAAAACAAATTCTAGTCTAATAGGGAGACGTAATTACCGCTGCTCGATTTCGAAGTCTACTGGATCGCCTGACCGGAGTAGCCGTGGGCGTCACGTCTCCGACTTGGCCTCCTGCCGGAGTAGCCTTGGACGTTGCGTCTCCGACTTGGCCTCCCGCCTATTCATTTCAAATGATAAATAGTTATGATTCCATACATTATACTCCCTCTGTCCCAGAGGAACTTGCAAGTTTTTCTTTTCGGGACGTCCCATAGGAACTTGCAGACCCCAAAAAAGGAAATCTTTTTATAAACTTCATCCTCACAATATCTACATATTTACATAAAATGTCATTACTTTTTCACTTTTTGGGCCCACATTACACTCAATCCAACTAACTTTTTCACTTTTTACATAAAGTTTTACCAAATTAACTCTCAAAACACTACTTTTTTTACTTTATTCTACTTTCTTCTTAATTTGTGTGCCCCTCCTCCCTTGCAAATTGCTTTGGGACTGAGGGAGTAGTACATTAGTTTACAGTAAGATGCAAAAAGTAAAGAAATGCAAGAAATATGATTATACCTCTTCTTTCATGATCTTTCTCTCAGTTGTGAGGCTTCCTCCATATGAAGGGGAACTTGTTATAACTGATTGCTGCTTAGTTGGAGTTGAAAAAGTGGCATTGCTCTCTTCAAATCCAGTCTCGTATTTTGCACTACTACGGCTTCCAACTACAATTTCTCCGATCAATTCAACTGACGGAGCATAGAGGCGGTGACCGAGTTCTTTACGGGCTTCTCCCATTGCGCGGGGCGGTGACGAAGGTCTAGGCAAGAATTCGACCTTCCTATCAGCTACTTTATCCTCTGATGCACACTTGGGTCTGAGGATAGATTTAGATTCTTTAGATGATGGGCTTCTTGCATTCTTTGAACGATAAACGACAGCAAGTAATGTCGAAAATAGAGATGCTGCTGCAAAGATTCCAATAACAGAAGCTGGGGTATTCCATCCTGCTTTCTTCTCCATTTCAACTTCATCACCATATACCATTTCATCAACTGAATCAGTAGACTTTTCGAGTTCTTTGAACTTTGGTGTCTCCTCAGGAACACATTTCAACTTATCTGAACCTTCCATTTCATCTTCAGTGGCAGACTCAGTTGGCTTTTCATGGGATCCAATAACTACTTGTGATGAATCTGTATTGTGCACTACTTTGGATTCCCTTGGTATCTCCTCAGGAGCATATTTCATTGAGAGTTCAATCTCCTCCAACACAGATCCACCAACATCTCGACTTTCATCAATTTCTGCATCTATCAACGGAACATCGTTCTGTGTTTCAGATTCGACTCCGCCACCCCCTGTAATCTGAGAAACAGAAGCTTCACTCTTGTTCAAATCATTCTCCTCCTTCAAACTATCAGCATATATGGTGGTTTCATCATTTTTTGCAGCTTGCTTAAATTCAAATTCTGCATCTTTCACAGTGTAGTCTCTATCGTCACCATTCTCATGCATCTCCAAATTTTCAGCATCATCTTCAACAGTTCCAATTCCCCCATGATCTTCATCCGTTACATCATCTTCAACCTCACTGTAAACATCTCCAACTTCCACTTTGAAGACACCAGCATTTTGCATTTTCATATTGACGAATTCGAATGTTTGTCTCTGAATCATAAGATAACCATCTCTTAGATTCCAAATGGCTTGTTGAGTTGGTGAAGGTGTTGGGGAGTTCATTGAACATATGTATGAGGTTGACAAAAAACAAGCAATCAATGTAAGTACGATCTTTAATACCCCTCCAAGACACCATCCCTTCTCTTCATCCTCATCCTCCTCCTCTTCAAGATTGGTATCAAGATCATCTTCCTCAGTTTTTTCTATACTCTCCGACTCCATATAACTTCCTTTCGGAGGGGAAAAACTAGACATCTCATCCGGCGAAGACTCTTGTTCATTAACATCCAGAAACTCAGAAGAGCTAATTAACTCATCTCTGTCCTCCCTCTCCAACCTCTCGGCTATCTCGCGGCGTCTGTTTGGATCAAAACGCAAATACTTAGGCCTTGGTGAGAGAAATTTATTCTTCAAAGGGTCATAAGCTTTCGCAGATGAATCATCTGAAAGCTTGATCTCACCATCATCTTCAGACTCAGAGACAAGACCATGGGATGAAACATTACGATGAGAAAATCGATCGGAGCGACTTGAAGTTTGCGAACTACTCTTCAAATTAAGATTGAGCATTTTGTGATCTATAACATCACAAATTCCCAAATTTTCATTCCTTTCCCTCAGGACTTTCATTCTCGGGGCCGCAGCCTTTGAAGCTGCAGATATGGTGGGCGACATGAAATTCTTGATAACCGTCTTCCTGCGGTTCTGAAAGTTGGGAATCGTCTTATCTAGACTTGAATCATTCTCATTATTCTCACCAAATCCTAATCAAAGTACCTAGTTAGTAAGAAACCTAATTCACAGAGAAACCCCAATTTTTTTTTAAATCATCATAATACCCACAATTCAACTCGGAAGTAGCATGAATCAACATAATCATTGAAATTAACAAAACAATCGAGAAATTTTTGATGTCATTTAGTACGAGGATAGAGCTCTTACCAGTAGATTTGGGACTCGCAGTCGAATTCGATGGAAGTAACCCCTTCTCAAAACCCTCCATTTCGTCCGTTCTTCAAGATCTTTTCAGAATCTACTGTATCGATTTCTTCCGCCAAAAAGACGAAAACTGGAAATTTTTCTGATGCAACTCGCAAGTCGGAGGTATAGAGAAAATGCGTAATCCTTTGGAAGAAATTAACAAAGTGGCCGTTGGGAGTTTGGATTTTGAATTCCTTGTTTTTGTGACCGTTGGAGACTGGGTGATGTGATTTTGTGCCACACGGAATATTTTTAGCTTTTAGGTGAATATTTATTAGGAGTGAGACACTTGTTGCGACAATTGCACAGTTTAAATGGACATCGGAATAAATTAAAAAATTAATATAATCTCTTCATTTTTTTTTTATGTAATTTTTTTTGTTTAGTTTGAAAATATAGATTAAAATAAATATAATACAAATAATGTGATGAAGACGAAAGAAAAAAATGATACTTTTAAGCACTTTTAGTACAAAGCCATGATATAAAATTATACTCCCTCTCGGAGCAATTTGTACCCTAAATAAAATGAAATAGTTTGTGACTGACACATTTTCTTTGAATTTTTTTAAAAATAAAATAATGGCATATGAGTAAAAATATGTATAGTTTGTGAGTTTGTATTCAAATTGATATTTATTTTTTTAATATTGTTTGAACCCTAGTAACTCAAATGTTTAAAGTATAATTGAAAAGTGGATGGATAAAGTGATTTTGTAATTTATTTTATTGAGAACCCAATTTCATAAATCAACCCGCATGAGTTATGACATATGTATTCTTAGGAAGAACGAAAATTTATGGGCCATGTAATTGGACTTGAATCATTTAACAACTTGCATACTATTTATTGATTGGGCTTAAACATAGTTTAAACTCAACTCACATTCAGGCCCATTATGATATCAAACAAATTAAATTTTGGGTTTGGTTATAAACATCTCCAATATTAATATTTAGCATATACATCCTTCTTCAGTATTCTCTCAACATGTTCTGAACATACTATATACAACATAGTATACAGTTTTGTTCGACGTTTATTCTAGTTCCACAGAACTCTTGACTTTGTAATGTTATTTGTCACGGGATATAAACTGTTTCATCTTAGAAATATTACGTCATACTAAGAGTACTATCTGGACATATTCATTTTATGAAAAAATTGAGGTCCCTTGATTCGATTTAATATCAGTTAGTGGAGGAAGTTGCAAGAGAATTAGTCACTGTTGTATTTATTGTAATTTTTAATATCTCTTCTAATTTTTTTATTTTTTTTTATAATAATATTCTACCACCTAGTCATACACCACAAATGGTTGTGGAGTTGGTAGAAATGGTGATGGTGGTTGTTGGGCTTGAGCCCACTTAGTTTTGGGCCATTTGGTTAAACCTTGAGCCCCATTCTCTAACCCTAGGTGTAGTTGGATAGCCACCTTATAAAGACTACGGTGCTTCTCCTCTCGCGTGTGATCGACTGAAATCCTGATTGAGGGTTGAGAGGCTATAGTCTGGTGTGCAGCCCTACACGAAGGACTTTTGTGCCTGACCAATCTCATCGGTTTTGTGTCCACCAAACGGGTGGCCTGAACCCAAACCCGTAAACCCAAATCGTGAGTCGTGAGAGAAGGCAGGGTGACCCAACAGTGGTGAATACAAATTTCAAATAATCATCGAAAACAGTTGAGAAAGTGAGAATATATATCTTAAATTTTATTCTATAAATTCCCGAAAGTTATTTTTTGGAACTAGTCATTTTCACCTCGAATATCTTTCCAAAGTATTATGGTTGTCATTGAAGCATTCTATTAGCTCCTCCTTGTAGATGTGTGTAACTAACAACTAACAAATATATCTCTCGATTTACATCCCATCGATTGATGTATGAGAGGATAACAAGTTAACAATACGATGATAAAATATATATACATGATTAATATCATATTCAAATGAAAAAGTGATTTTTAAATTTATTAAAATTCCTTCCTAATCAACCACTCTAAAAGTAATTAATCTTATTAACGTTACTACACTAAAACATACACTAAACATTACATTCCCCTTTTCTACCCCTTCATCCCTTCAAAAACTTTCATTTGTTTTTTGCACTGAGATTAAAGAAATCATGTTAAACATAAAAGACAGAGATAAAGAGGCGTAGTAGGGACCACCCTTATCAATTAAAAAAATATAAAATTTTAGGTATTTACGTATTGATTCAAAAAAGTAATATATTTACAAATTGATTCACAATATTTGCAAAAATGTATAATTTTTTTCTGCATAAAAGTATATTTTTTTCTGCACGGAACCAATTTGTAATTAGTGTCAATTTTGTGAATCATTATATAATTTTTCCTAAATTTTTTGAATGTAACGGTAAAAAATGAATATATGGAAATTCTAGAAAAAAAAAATGAAGGGAGAGAGTATTAAGAAAACAAATATTCATGTACAATACCCAAATACTCCAAGAATTATCTCCAAGTCAATTTGATATCTGGCTTAATTTGTTTTCAGAGAGAATCGAATCCAGACCACTCTCAAAAAAGAGTTCGATAGCCAAAATCAGTACAATATATAATCAAAATAAGTATATTGTGATTAAGGAATTATTTAATCATGAAATTAAACATGTAGTAGTGCACCCCACATGTAAAGCGAGGTTGTATCTTGTTTACAAATTAGCCCATTGTGTAGGTAGGTGTCACCCCACCCTCCCCTCTGTGCACATCTTTTTCAATGCCTCAAATCCAGGAGGGCTTCTTTATTTCTTCACGTTTCCAAATATATCCATCTGAAACGCCAGATTCCAATACGGTCAATGTAGGGACTCTGCCTCTAGTTTCATTTATTATTTGGACAGTGAAATTAATTTCTTTCCTTATTTATCCGATATAGGACCCATCATTACCATATAATGATATATGCCTATGTATATCACGTCTTCCTAAAATAGTATAATCAACTTTTGTGAGACACATTCACAGGTCATGTACTATTTGATTGATAGAGTGTAGCTTTGGAACTCTTTCTTCGCCCAAGTATTGATTAATTGAGGATTCATTAATTCATTGTCTATTAATGAATAATCTATTTTAAATTAGAATAAAATTATACTTCTTTCGTTCTAGGACAGATTTAATAGTAATTCTAGGTACACGTATTAAGAAAAAATGCGTATGTGTATAAAATTAAATATTAATAAAATAAATAAAATGTATTTTATTGTGATATAAAATATTTTTTTAAGTGTGTGAAAGTTGAGTTTGAGACGAACAAATTATAAAGCAAGTGTGAAAGTAGATGTGAGAGTATACAAATTGAGATCATTTCATAAATTGATCTCCTATAGTTAGCTTCGAACCTGAAATATTGTGAGGATCATGCTCCAAATCTCAAGCTCTTACTGAAATGAGTAGATCTCCTGTTAAAAGTACTATTTATAATATGAAACTGATATAGCATCCATTCACTATATTGTTAAGTGCATCATATATAATGTGAATCTAATTGTGTCAATTAATACATGTAATAATATTAATAAACTTATTTTTGTGTGAATATTTTTTTTTCTCATGATTTCTGGATAAGGTGTACCGACTAGTTGGGGACCGTTTTGATCCTCTCTTCCAATCCAGTGGTAAACTTGTTGCAATTTAGTGGCTTGGGGAGAATAGAGATGGAGAAAAGATTGTGAATTAGTACGTAGGAATGTGGAGTATGGTTGTTGTGGAAGACTAGAAATGAATGCATTTTTTAAGGGAAAAATTATCTTAAAATGAAAAAATTATTGTGGAATCTGGTAAATTGCTGGAATTGGATGTCAAGGTATAGTGATTGGAGAAAGAACTCAAGTTTTATTGAGTGGAGTGCGTCATTTTCAGTCTTACGTTAAAAAATAGATTTTTGGAATTTCTGTGTGATTTTCTCGTATAAAGGTGTAACTCACCTATATTTTAATGTAACTTTTAGTGATTAATAAAGTTTTTTTTTTTTACAAGAAAAAAAAACTTATTTAATGGTATAAAACTTGATCATAATAAATTTTGGGCACTATAACCTGGGTTTTAAACCCTCGATTAAAAGTTATCGTGCTCAACTCCCCCCATTAATTGGGAGGGGGACTATTAATGCACCATTTGACCAAAAATAAAGCAGCCGTTGCATTCGAAATTTAGATCATACTTTTTAAAATTTCAAAGTTTTTTCAAACGTACTAATGGGAGAGTATAAAAAAACATTAATTTCCTCGATTAGTGTTGATCCATTTGTTAAATAGTACAGAAGAAATCCCCCTAGATCTCTAGATAAAGTATTTTAATGCTGCAATTTTTAATTATTATATTATTATATGGCTCTAGAATAGCTTGAAACATTTTAATTTTCTTAATTGTTAATCTTGAATTAGTGATAAGATGACGATCGCATTAGCCGATCAACCAACGAAATGACTCTCATGTTATTCTTGGGAAAAGTGCATGTTATTTTGTTAGTATATGAGTAGTGATTAGTGTTTGAATTAGAAGGGACATGCTAGTTAATTAGGGTTAATGTTTATTAAATTTAATTTGTGGTTCGATTTTCTAAATATCAACTTTCCAGTTCAAATCTTGAGCTTGTTCAGAGGAACGGCCTAATGAGGAAGAAGAATAGGAATTAATGAAAATTTATTCTCAATAATAGTATTTGATATTATTTATTATATATAAATGGAATTATAAAAATAGATTAAACAAAATGATAATTCTAACGGAAATTGATCATATGTCAACCGATTAGACATCCACATTGAATGTGATAATTTAAAAATAATATGAACTCTTGTATCATTATCACATTCGTTGTGAATATATAAATTTATTAACACCAATGGCACATAAATTTGTACTTTTGAAACAAGAAATTGATAGAATTAGGTGAATTTTCTCACCTGGCCGGTGGACTCTCCACTCCAATGAAAGACCCGTATTTAATTCCCTTTGAAAACAAACAAAGGGAGATATAAGGTGGTTCGAAGAAAATTTTTTAATTTGTTGAAAATTTGTTAAACTAACTTCTAACTAATCGAAAGATCAACAATCGATTGGAAGAAGTTAAACATCTTACTCATAATTAAGAGAATAATACTCCCCCTGTCCCATAATTCTCACACTTTTCTTTTTCGTCCGTCCAACAATTGTCTTCACACCCTATAAATGGAAACTATTACTTTAACTTTATCCTCACAATATTCACATATTTACACAAAATGTCATTACTTTTACATTCAATCTAACTAACCTTATTATTTTAAATAATATAACTTTACACATCATCTTAATTTTCTAAAAAACTGTACTTTACACATCATCTTAATTTTCTTAAAAACTGTGTCATCTCATGAGTGAAAACACCTCTAAAACGAAGGGAGTACTTTTTTTATCTTATCCTATATTAAAAGTCCCACAATTTTTTTTTTTAATTCTACTTTTTCTTGTTTCATTGCATCTCATCTCACCTATATATCAAATGGTTAGCATGCATTAGAAAAACCAAATCATGACATACACATGTGGCATTATGATGAAAGGACATGGGTAGTTTTGGAACAAAATGATGTTGAAGACATGCAAAAAAAGATAAACCTTATCAACTCGGTGCAAGAGATGTATCCAAGGGTGGTGTATCAGTTTTATTACAAGGGCATATTAATGCAGTCAAATTAGCACAATTACCAAAACAACCCCACCATTGTGTGTTTTACCAAGTGCAGAACTTCAAAAAAGCAAAAGGGTATATGTAAGAGAGAAAAAGATGTTGGAGTCTCCTCTCATATGATGCAAGCAACTAACCCACACGTTCCAAGAGATAACCATCAATCAGATCAAAATCAAACCCTAATCATTACTTATTTAAATAATACTTATATACATTTATTTTATATGTAATTTTCTTGATAAGTAAAATATTTCTTCAAAGTTTCCTTAAACAACCCGATAACATGCCACGTGTGTGATATGAAAAAATGTGACAAGTTGATATGAAATGGTGCTTCTTTTGCTTTTTGTTCAAGGAGAGAATCTATAAACACTTTTTCTCTTTTAACTAATTAAATTAGGGGCATTTGTTAAAAAATATTATATTTATAAATTAATTTATAATATTTATATAAATATATTTTTTTTAAATAGAATTAATTAGTAATTAGTATTAATTTTATAAAAATTTTATAATTTTTCCTTTAAATTAAATTTCTGTACAACGAATAAATTAAAATATGGCTCCTGTATTTATGTGTACAATAGTTTATCATAAGTAGTTAAGTAAATTCCTTTCAAAAAAAAAAAGTAGTTAAGTAAATTAAAATATAATGTCGATAACCCAATATTTATGGCCAGCTAGTGCAATCTTTGAAATTAATGGCAGGAAAATATCTTTTTGTTACGTGCAATGAATATTCAATTGGACTAATTCTATGAATCATCACGTAAATATAAATATTAAATTATTAAAAGGCTACACTCTGTTCAATGAATATTCAAGTTAAAGCAATTGTATGAATTATATAAAATGGTATTTTGATCGTATGTATAAAAGTGGATAAATATAGAGATCGCTCGCACTTATTTGTGAGTCTATATATATATATATAGGCTAGACAGTGGAACGGGGGAATTCCACCCTAAACAGGACGGGAATCTCCTAATAATATGGGGATGAGAATTTATTTTGCCCCGAAAGCAGAGACGGGATGGAGATTGTATTCCTCGTCCTGCGGGATCCCCACCCACTTTTCATGCATATAAATATATATATACATTATATAATACATTAAATATAAGTAAATAATTAATAAAATAATTACTATATTTTTAGATTTTAAATTTGTATTATATACCATATTTTATATTTATATTTTGTATATATACATATTTTAAAATTGTATTTTGTATTTTAAACATTCTTTAAATTTTTATTTTGAATTTTAACTATTTATTTTAAAATTATTGGTGCATTTTATAATTTTATATTTATATATGTTAATAATAATTATTAAAAGTTAATAAATTAAAAAATATATTAAATGGGAATCGGGGATTCCCGAGCAGGTGGAAATGGGATAAAAATTCCCCCAGAATGAAGACGATGATTCCTAGCAACCGCGAGAAAGAGAATTAGCCCCTGCCCTGTTAACATCCCTATACGTATGCTAAGTTTATATAAATATAGTAGCATAATACATGAAATAAATGATAATTCTTACCATTAGACTGATAGAATAGTAAATTTTAAATGTTTAAAATATCATTATTTATTGTAAAGTTATGATTTAATCTAATTATAATGCACAATAGTATCCACATGGAAAACTCAATCAAGAAGACTTAATTAAAAAATGAACTTATGATTTTTCGATGGTTGCACCATAAATTCACAACCTCATGAGTCAAATCACACTTCAAATGAAATGCTTTTTCTCTACTACACATAATGGCATTAATCTTGTTGAACGTTTTGTAGCACTATTAATCATTATATATATGTTTTAATTTCAAGTAACCTAAAATTTAAGCAAAATACGTATGACATAAATTTTAAAAGTTGATGTAATATATGAACCGTTGTTCCTGTACAAACTGAAGAATATTCTTTGCAATTGTATGGATGGAATATATTCAGACTGTTTTAATTTACCAACACCAACTGTCATGTTGCAAAAACAAACATGAATTGATATTTGTGCCTCTCTCTCTCTCTCTCTCTCTCAAATGTGCATCCCAAAAATAAGATGAGCTACGTAGTTTACTGTCACGAAGTCACATGGATGGAAGTTTCAATATTCATTATCTTTTATGAAATTAAATATATAGCAAAGGCGGGAAAGCAACTATTTTGCAGTTCAAAATAATAATAGTAATAATTATTGTTATTATTATTTCAGTTATGTGAAATGTGTTACAATTAATTCTTTTATGTATTTTGGTAATGAAGGTCGTAGATTTCAATCCATATCCAACCATTTTAGCTTTTTACTAATTAAGAATAAAGACTCTCATGATGGTTGTTGGTTTCTTTTTCCTTTTGTTTCATAATTCTTTTCTTCTAATACAATTAATTACTATTTTGAATATATAATTAATTTATAAAATACACGAGAATTTCAATTTTCAATATGATACCAAATATTATGTAAGCAATCCAACTCCATAGTTGAACTTGAGAAATCGAATTAATCAATATTTTTTCAAAAAAAAATCTCAACATATATATACTCTTTTGGAAAACTGAGGCTAATTCAATCAATAGATTTCAAATCTTATTTTTTTTCTTTCTGAATTTGCTAATTCTATGCATGCATGAATGATACAAATACCCATAATTTCACATAATATGTAATAATTAATTTACACAAATAGTTATCGTTTAAATAAGTAAAAAATGATATACTCAATATTTAAGACAAGTAAAAGAAACATTGATTGAATTAATCAGAGTTCTTAACATAATTTTGTCAAGAAATGTACACAAGCGTTTTCTTCTATTCTATCAAGAAAAGAAATGCATAGACAAGGTTTATGTTCCAAGTTGTCTATAGACAAATCCCACTCTCTATGCAATAAAAAAAAAACACACACATTTTATAGTTCAAATTCTTCATGAACTTTTGAACATGGTTTCTGCATTTTAACACCACTGAAGCTACTTCTTGACGACATAATCTCATCCAACGAAAGCCGATTCTTTGGGCCCGATTCGGGCCTCTGTTTCGGGGCACTGTACGATCTCAGCTTCGCCCTGAACGACTGCGTGTTCGACATATAGTTAGGGCAGTTGGAGTAAGGCCTGAAGTGGCCATCTCCACACAAACTCTTGGCAGGTGTGACCGGGATATGGGCCCGGCCCGAACAAGAAAATCTTGGAGTGTTCTGTGCTGTTGGGAACTTGTAATCATCTGCAATAAAGCCCCAGTCATAATCTTGGAGGTGGCGACAATCGGGGATGGATAAGCGGGCCGGGATCGGGCAGGGAAGAGGCGACGATATTACTTGGTAGTATTGATCATCACCATACTCTGACATGCATGTGCTGATTCTCCTGGACCTTGATTTCGGGCCGCAAGTGTCGATTTCTACTATTTTTGGGCTTTCGTCCAATACATTATGGGAGTGATCATAAGAAGCCGGGAGCCTTTTGCTGTGATAATCATTCCTGAATGCATCAAACCTCTCCTGAAATTTTACCAAAGGGGAATTTAATCACTCAAATTCAACAATTAAGATATTATTAGGAGTAAAATTTATTAACGGACACATTCTTACAGTGGACTTTCTTGATCTCATTTCTGAAGGGTGCCCTTGATCATTAGTGATCGAACGCCGAGCCCTTTGGGCCCGAACAGCAGCTTGGGCCCGAAACAGGGCTTGCATGCTGTGAAGAGTTGCAGCTGCGCGCTTTCTCACAAGGAATCCTCTAACAAGAGCCTGCAACTTCACCAGCCCCTTTAGGGCCCGTAATGCTTTCCGGGCCTGTAAAGATGCCGTTTTCAATCAAATTAACAGTTCAAAGTGCAATAAAAAGAAGCACATTTAGTTCCCTTTACATCTTTTGACAAAAGAGTGCATTTTTCTTTTAACCTTTTACTAAAATAGAAGGATTCTTGAATGAGATTGTTGCAATAAATGCCTCATTTTTTGGAAAAGAAAATCAGAAAATTCAAATTTCAAATTCAAGTTTCCATGAAAGGAAGTCAATGATGCCAGCATGAAGATTAACAACAAAAGAAATGTAATAATAATTACAATTTACACACGACAGCATATGAACATTCGGGTTATTACCATTTTGGGGCAAATAATTTGCTGATATTACAAGCAAACAGAAGAATATTGACTCCACAATAATCAAATTCAACAAGAAACAATAAAATAAAGACAAGAACACAATTCAATATAGGAAATCAACTCACCACGAATCCTCTAAACAATCACAAAAAATCGAAAAAACCGAATTAAAAAGATTCATAATCATAATACCACTCACCAAGAATCCTCTAAACACAGTTTGAATCTTTACAGCAGCCGTTCTGTCTCTTCCACCGGAATACAAAGCCCCTTTCCCCTGGCTCGTGAGCCGGACCACCGCAACCGCCGCCTGAGCGGCTGCGACAGCCGCATCGGCAGCGGCGGCGGTTGCGGCGGCCACAGCAATAGCATGTTTATTCTGTTCCTTTTCTGAGTCAGCAATGTAGGATCTCATCCACGTGGAGTCGGTGGCCGGAATATTCACCGGAATCTGATCGGAATCTTTCCCTGGCTTAGCAAAGCTCCATCTTTTCTTCTCCCTTTTGTCACTATAATTCGAATTGAGATCCACATTTTCTTTATCTTTCTTCATCCCTAGCAGCCCCTTCAACCACCTAGTAGCTTTTCCCATCTGTTGAATTGTTTTTTCCTTCAAGATTTAAGAAAAATGAAGAAAGAAACAATGCTGTGACAATGTGATTGTACAAAGATGGCAGGACTTATGTAAAGATTGTGGCTTTTTCAGAGTGGAAGAGTACAATGTGAGGGACACTATGAATCTTTACATGTTATGACTTATAAACAGAGAGGTGATGAGAGAGAGAGAGAGAGAGAGAGAGAGAGGGGGGGGGGGGGGAAGAGAGAGGGACTCAGATGTGTGGGGGAAATAATTTTACAAATGGCACCAAACCTTAAAATAGTGCACAAAAGATTTTCTATTTTCTTGGTTCTGTTATAAATTTTGAAAATATTACTCAATCTGACACAGGCTTGTGAGCCACAGTATTACAAGACAAAAAGGCATCACAGCAACGAGAGAATTTTAAATTGGCAATAATGATGATAAAAAAATTGAAAATTTAAATTTTGCACCAACTAAACAAACAAGAAATTACAGACACAATCAGTGTAAATTTTTTGAATAGAAACAGGGTAATAATCATATCTAGATAGAGAGAGACACTTGCACTTGTAAGAATTCAAAAGAAAGATAAGAATAATCAATTGAAACTTCAATTTCGACCAATGAGAAGCCCGAGCATAACAACAATCATTTCCCTCACAACTACAAATTCAAGAAAATAAACAGTCAAAATGAAACATAAAATTGAGAGAAATAAGAGCTTGTTTCTTAAAAGTTACTCACAACACAATACCTTTTCAAATTCAAAAAGGCAATCAAGATTTCCACTTCCTCCAACCAGAAACCCACAAAACCTATAGAACAACTCTGTTTTTCTAATCAACCTTACACCTCTCTCTCTCTCTCTCTCTCTCTCTCTCTCTCTCTCTCTCTCTCCAACTTTCTGGAGCAATGTGCAAACCAAATAAGAAATAGTATAAGGAACAAATGATTCTTAGTACTCTCAAAGCCCACATCCACCGTTTCCTTACATTAATATCGTCTCTGTTACTTTTCTTTAAAGTCCACAAAACAATTAATAAGCATCAAAACACCATTGGTTGAATCTGTACAAAAACTCTCAGTCCCATCTTCTGATATCACTTTCTGCCTTTACTGAAGCTTTTAAAGAACAGTAATGAATTGGTGTGTGGGGTGGGGGGCGGGCGGATGGGGGGATTATTTCTGAAAACTAATGATTTTACACCACTGTTACATTGTACTCTTCCTCAATAAAAGCACTTACCAAATCAAAGCTGTTCAATTGGATGCCCTCCCTTCACTGATTAATTGCTTGCACCCCAAATCTTCTTGATTCTTGACTAAATCTTTCCTTGCGTAGATTGAAGGGGGTTTTATGAGGATTGTGGGGGGGAGATTTTGGGACTGATGGGGAGTGAAATTTATGGAGGCTTTAATGCAAAATCAAGAATGGTAGTCAAGGGTTGTGTTGTGTGGGAGTTACCAGATTTTTGACGGTGGGAGATGTAATCTAATTTTATTTTATTTTTAGAAGCAATCTAATTTCTTTTCATTTTTTTTTCATTTTCCGAGTCATAAATAGAAGCTGAAAATTTCAAACTATGCATATAGACATGTTTGATTAAGGTAACTTATGCATTAAATTAGTTTTACCGTTAAATTTATTTATGTTTTATGTATATTTTTAAATAATATTAATTAAGTTTATAGAAAAAGTATTATTCCTTTCGTCCCAATATTTTTTTCATGAGTTGGATTGCATATTAAGAAAAAATTAAGTAGGTAAGTGTGAAGTTAAATACTCCCTCCGTCCCAGAAGACATTGCGATGTCTTTTAGGCACGCGGTTTAAGAAAAATGTATAATAAGTATATTTTTATGAATATTATATGTGTGTTGTGAGAGTAGAATTTAATAAATGATTTCCACTTTTAAACATGCAAACTTTTTGTGGGACATACCAAAATAGAAAGTATGCAATGTCTTTTGGGACTGAGGGAGTAATAAAATATAAAGAGTGTATTTTATTGACTTTTATGAGTGCGAGTTTTTTTTTTTTTTTTTTGTGAAAAAATAGTTGGGACGTTCATATAAGAAAAGTGTGAAAATTATTTTGGGACAGAGTGAGTAATTTGAATATTAAAAATGTTGTATAATTTAATAAATTAATTTTTTTAAATTGCATGTGAAATGGATTTATAAAAAACATATTTATGATTTTAATTTAGATTCATGGAATAAATTCTTGTGCAATCAAATTTAACTTTCCCCCCCATATCCCCTTCAAAGTTTCATATTTACTTTCTACACATAAATTAAAAAAATATAATATGAAATACTTAAAAATTAGAGAAGATGAGTTTAAAATAGAGAGATAAATAAATAAAATCACACTTACCAATTAAGAAAATAAAAAATTTTGAGTGAAACATTTAAAAATAGATAAATGAAACTTCAGATAAGAATGCTCAAAATGGAGTGAGAAGTTAAAGGAGTACATAAGAAGAAGTAAATAAGGCAAATGCTCGTAATACATTTGTTGCACAAGTTGTACTATACAATTGATGTATGTTTTTAAATAGTGTTTTTTTCTTCGCACAAATATAAATATATAGTTATTTCCACACAAATAAAGAAAGGAAAAATCACAAAATGGTTCACAAAATTGACAAAAATTACAAATTGGTTCTGTGCAGAAAAAAAATATGCTTATGTGCAGGAAAAAATTACACTTCTGTGCAGATATTGTGAACCAATTTGTAAATATAGACACTCTTTTGAACCAATATGCAAGTCACCCATAAAGAAATTACATGTATTATAGTTAGAATAATTAATTTTTTATTTGTTTTCTCATTTTGCCCTGAATTATATATGTCTATTTATTTTCCAAAATATTTAAATTAAATATTGATTTGAAGAAAACAAGATAGATTAATTAATGATATACTATACCACACTATTACGGCCTATTTTCATAAAGAATTTTAACGTTCAATTTGAACTACAAAAATTTTACATATAAACTAAGGATGAATATTTTAATCAACTTGATAGAGGAAATAATATACTCAAAATGTGATACATGAATTTTTTTCACTAAAACTAAAAAGTTGCAGGACTTGCCTCAAATTAAATAAAAGTTCAACATACTCTAAATATAACTTTAATTCGATATAAATTTTGAAATCCCTCTTTACAATATAAATAAAATATATTCATATCATGAACTAAAATGATAAAACAGTAAGATTTAATTCTTGGTAGTCCACCGTGTCTTCACTCCGCCCTCCAATTTATCGAAAATTTGAAAAAAGTTCAATTGTTAAGTGTGAGCATACAACTAGCTCAGTGAAATAACAATTGGTGCAATATTGTATATTAGAGTTTGTGGACATTATAATTCCATGTAGTTTATTAGTTAAGATAGATTTATATATGAGATTGTAGTCTAAAGGTTGTACACTTAAATTCATATGCGGGTTATAATAGCGAATTCCCATGGCTTAGTATGCCTCAGACGTAGATACTCGTGGATAACCAAATTCTTGTGTTCATCATATTTACTTGCTTTTAATTATCAAATTACAACACGTTATCAATACGAGTGTTCTGACCAACTGATCAACAATCAATCAGAATCATCAAATTTTCAGACTTTAGGATGACTGTAAGTTTTTTTTATCATGATTTTTAAGATGGAAACAATATGATTGTTGACAGAATTTATTAATCGTGTTTGTTATGTAGCTAGTTATAACATGTTAATTCTATCAAACAATAATCCAAGGATTTGTGTTCTTGGATATAATATGAGGGGGGAGAGTAGAGAGTTTAGAGAGAGAAATATTGCAATGGGCACTGTATTGATTTTCAGAAAATTGTGTGAATAGTACAAGAGAGGTCTTATTTATAGGTGTATGAGTGTGAGATGACACCTTACGAGCCTATGTGGCTTCCGGTGTTGACGAGGGTTCCTTACCCCCGTCTTGGTCTCTCACACTGCTTCATTTATCATGCTTCGTCCTACTACTATGCCTTAGACTGGATGTGCCTCATTAAAAACCTCGCCGTAAACCACCCTTGTAGATAAACCGGACGGAGGGAAAAAGAGCGCACCATTGGGGTCCTATTTGACTAATAGGCGAGCTCGGAGATGGGCTTCAGTGGTTTGGGCGAGCTCTGGGGCGAGCTCCAGTGCCTTGCGTGGCTTACGGACGTTACGCGATGATGGAGCTCGGCGAGGCCTTCCTGGGGATACAAGACGAGCTCTGGGCGAGCTCTAGGATGACAGAGATTAGCCCTTTTGGGCGAGCTACGCAGGTAAATCATCCCCATGTAGGCGAACTCCGTGCCTTTAAGGATCTGGGTGGGTCCTGACGACCTGCCAAACCTCGGCGATTATTCGTATACTAATTATGTTAGTTCGCCAGTCCAACAATGATATGTGATACTTTTTATGATCAATGATTTTTTACTGCTCAAATTATAAAAATTTCAATGTTTACGTTTACTTTTATTTACCGTTTTATGGATTTCTACATAGATTACAACATATGATTCACCAATATCTATTTTACTGTGAATTGCGGATGATTTAAGTAGTTTACTCATAATTTTAAATTTGAGATACAAAGAAATTTTTTTTTTTTCTTATGGTGGTCCATATTATAGTGAGATGGAATTTTCAATAAATTTAATATTCAATCATAAGATAATCAATATTTGTTTGATTTATTTAATTTTTTGTATTGATTTGATTCAATATTATACAAATTAAATTTAAAATTAATTAAATAAGTTAAAAAAAATTATCTCCTAAAAATAGTAATTATTTATAATTGAAATATATTTTTGTAACAAAAAATTTATGATTTATCATATTTTTGTATAAGATTTAGCTTTGTAATATTTGAAAAAATTTAAGAAATATTTGAAACTTATTTTATTATATTTAAAGATAAACAAAAGAATATTTAAATTATAATTTTTATTATTATATGAGTTTATCAAAAGAAGATCAAGAACAAGATTATTTTATTATGATTAAAAAATTAAAAATATATTATAAGATTTAGTCGCTCTTAAATGATAAAAACTAAAAAGAATTAGATAAATAAAATCAAGAGATGATATTTTATAAAATTTATTTTTTTATGATTAAAGAAAATTTTAAAAATCATATAAGATTTATTTTTATGGGTTTATCTTTTTTAGTTTATTAATACAAAACCTACTCTATAATACAATATTATTAAAATTTTAAATAATTTAAACACATTAGAAAGTATAAAAACTGATGATTAGATCCACGTATAATATTCATCTACGAATGACTAGACGTCTTAGAAATAATGTGATACATAAATAATAATAATGATAATAATAATAAATATGATAAGATAACCAGGGGAGCTAGATCACTTGGCCACCAGACTCCTCACTTGAGTGAGTGACCTGGGTTCGATTCCCTTGGGAACGAATTAGGAGGGAGACATAAGGGGGAGACATAAGGGTGGACTTTGAGATATTCTTGGGGTGTAAAGAGACTTGATGAACTAACTTCTAACTACTAACAACTAACATTTACGGGCTAATAATTTATATAAAACTGTGAATCAATAAATTTTAATTTCTTTAATTTAACATATATGTGTATCAATGATTTATAGATTTATTCGATAATACAAATCATTACATATATAATTTGAGGCTATCTTATCCACTCAACATTTAAAATATGAATGTGTTAACATCTACGTAAATATGTAAAATTATAAAATTGTATTATTATATAAGTATGTTAAAAGAAAATCAAGAAGGTATCAAAATATACTATTAAAAGAAAATAAAAAAACATAATATTTTATATTATAAATTTTTATTATTATTTAGGTATGTTAAAAGAAAATGAAATAATCACATGTTGATACAAAAATAATGCACTATTTTCAAATAGGTATAATTTTTTTGCATAATAGTGTAAATATTGAATAATAGAGTAATTTTTTTGTATATTGTACCAATATGAAAATAGTGTTTATTTTTGTACCATTTCGTAATTGGCCCAAAAAAAATCAAGAGCATATAAAAAAATATATTATTAAAATAATCAAGAATATAATATTTTATAAAATTTATTTTTTTACGATTAACGTATACACAATATTGCGATTTACGATAAATAAATTAAATAATTAAAAAATATGTACACTTACACAATATTATACTCTAGAACATCTTTTTTTCTAGAATTATAAATAATTTAATATATATATGACGCAAAAGCTTATAATTAAATTAAACATAATAAATAAATAAATAATATCAAAATATTAAAAAAATTACATTAATATATAATATGTCATTAAATAATAGTAAATGATTATTTTTTTGAATTTTTTTTGTTAAAATAAAATCCAAAATATTGGATCAACATCATTGTACTTTTGGCCTATTCAAACATGGAGCCTAAATCCTAAATTAATATCCGAAAACGCCCTCGTCACGAGCTCAACACGTGGCCACTAACCCACTACTCCCTCTCTGTTAAACACAATTACCGCTTTTGCCCTTGTTCTAGAATATCACGGTCCTTAAAAAAAAAAACCTAAACAGCGCGTTCCTAGAAAATTAATAGTCGGTGTGCCCGAAAATAAATATAAAAAAACAAAAATATCTTTGCCGATTAATATTTAGATTTTCCAACTCATTACCGCTGTTACTATTATCGGCGCAATCCTTTGCCCATCAAAAAATCATCCTGAATTGGAGAGTTTGATGGGGTTATTAATAGATCTCTGAGTTTAATCGATCAATTTTCCGCGTATCGAGTAGTGATTGTTCTCGGTTTCCTAGGGATTGTTTTTTAGATTTGTTCGTCCTCTTCTTGAATTTCAATTCGAATTGAGCGTTCCTGGTGCTGTGATCTGACAAAGTTTTGGGGTTTTTATTTTTTGGTTTTACCGAAATTGGGTTTAGGTTTTGATCGGCGGTTAGGGTTTTAGTTTTGTGCTTCGGTTTTGGTTTCTGATCGGATTAGGGTTAGGGTTGTTCCGTGTTTCTGAACATAGAGGCATGGCTGGATCGGAGAGTCCGCCGGCTGAGAATAAGCAGGCGCCGAAGCAGTGGGGTGTGACGAAGCCCTTATCGCTTGCGGGGCCAACTGAGATAGATATTCAAAGGACTAGGGACCTGAAGAAGGTTTGTCGCGTATAATCATTGTCTGTGTGATTATATTTGTTACTGTAACCTGTAGTTACTGATATCTTAGTGGAATTCTCATGATATGAGTTTTTTTTTTTTTATAAATCTTATGGATTTTAGTTTTTGGTGGATTCTGGAGTTTATGAGAGTGCTGAAGAAGTTGCCAAAAGGGAAGTGGTTCTTGACAGACTTAGACAGGTATCAACTATCAAGTTGAAATTTATTCAGGCTAAGTTAACTTTACGTGCGCTGAGTTTGATTTGTTAAGAACTATGGCGTTTGGGGGAGTTTTTCTTAATTGTTGGATAGCCATGTAGTTATTTTAGGGGTAGAATTCGTTAAGACTTTGATGTGAATTCACGGATGTTGGATGGGGTTTTGATTAGTTATTGAGGGATTGTTAAGATAATTTTCATATTTCTCTTCTTCTAATACAATTGTCATGTACTGGGTGGTTGTGGCCCATTTTTGTTGCTTGTCAAATATGTGCCTTTTCTTCGTCTTGCAACCTAATGTCCCTTTGTTTCTTTGATTAAATTATTTTTTATTTCTCTACTGTAGATAGTGAAAGACTGGGTGAGAAGGCTTACACAATTGAGAGGATACACTGATCAGATGGTGGAAGATGCCAATGCCGTTATTTTTACTTTTGGTTCATATAGACTCGGGGTGAGGAGGATATATATGCTTAGTGTTTATGAACCTTTTCTTTTCATTTATTTAGTTGCAGTTCGTCGTTAGCAAGTAGGATCACATTCCTTTAATGCATGTTCATAAGAATTTTTTTGGAAGAAAAAGAGGAAACAAAATTGAACTTGTCAGATCATCAGGATAGGCGCTTTTTTAATCATTGGATATACAGGAGTTGCTGTACGAAGGTACCAACTGGTTTGTAAGATAGAACACTTGTTGACTTTGGAAACTCATGCATCCAAAAGAGCATCTTAGCTTCGGCATAAGATGTTCAAATAAATTGATCATGTATCTGATACATGTTTTTACGTGCTGGGCTGTGTGGTTGTATTGATATCTCTATTTCCTTTATTAGCCTTTTGAATGTTCTGTGATTTGTATGTTTGGAATTGCTAGATATCATGTTTTTTTATACTTAGCTCAAATCTTCTGCTCTGTAATATTCTATGGTAACCTGTGATATACATTTAAAGGTACATGGACCTGGAGCTGATGTTGATACTTTGTGCATTGGGCCATCATATGTTACTCGGGAGGTACACTGTGACTTAAGTTTGTTTTTTTTTTTTTTCAGTCCTTGTATTTTAATATGTGCTTATCAGAATATTGTGTTAACAGAACGACTTCTTCTATGTACTTCACAACATGTTAGATGAGATGGAGGAAGTTACTGAGCTTCAACCTGTACCTGATGCTCATGTACCTGTTATGAAATTCAAGTTTGATGGGATATCAATTGATCTTCTCTATGCAAGTACTTCGCTCTTGGTTGTTCCAGATGTGAGTTATCTAAGTAGTTGGTTAATGTAACTTTCATTGCATGTGGTTGGAGGCACAGAGATTTATGAAGGCCAGTGTTGAAGTGTTTCGCATGTTACTTGTGAATGTTCTTACAGCGTTGTTTGCTT